>VXBQ01005388.1:2223-25024 GCA_013400175.1 Phainopepla nitens | reverse complement strand
GGAGCGCGGGGATTCAGGGGTGTGTTTGTACCGAACCCCTGCCCTGTGCGGGATTTCCGTCCGCGGTGGTCTCAGCGCCGGCTTCTCTCTGGCTCCTGGACAGTACAGCCCCAGCCTTCGTGATGGGGGTGAAAAGAGCAGGGGGAAAGTGAAAAACACCTCGGCCATCTCTTCCTCCAAATCTCTCTCTGTGGTTTTACGGGCAGTCTTTGGTGTCCTGACCCACTTTATGGCAAGGCCTGAAGGTGCCTGGGAGCAGAGCACTGCTTTGTACCCGCGGGGTACAGAGCTGGCTCTGGACTCTGCTGGAAGGATGCTCTCCACTGGGATAGGGTAGCCTCCTGTAAGTGGTTTGGAGCTACCAAAAATGGCAAACGAGAGGGAGTCCAACCGCCGTGCTTTCAAAGCAAGGCTTAGCTCACATTTCGTGGTGCTTGCCTTAAGCGTGGTGTGCTGGCATGGAATGCAGAGCTGGTTCACCTGCATGGCCCAGAGGCCAAACTGCTGTAGGCACCCCTTGGTCCATTTTGCAAACCAGGACCCACTCTTTGCAGCCTCTTACAGCTTCATTTTGGCCTTAAACTAAATGAGGGAGCAGGAAGGAAGGTACCATCCCCTCCCAGCCTAGCAACCTATGACCCTTTTGAAATATAGGACCAACTCAACAATGAAGGATTCATATTTACTGTCTTCCCTCAGCACAGCTGAACTGCTGAAGTAGAGTTGTTGCTCTTCAGAGTCATGGAATCATCAAGGTTGGAGGAGTCTTTCGAGATCATCCAACAGTCCAGCTGTCAACCCAGCACTACTGTATGGCCTAAATTACTAAACTATATCACTTGGTGTCAGATCCAGATGCCTTTTAAGCACATCCAGGGATGCATCCCTGGGCAGCCCCTTCCAATGCCTCACGCCCCCATACAGTGAAATTTTTTTCTCATATTCAATTTAAAAATTAAGTCTCAGCTTAAGGCCATTTCCTCTCATTTTCCTCACTGCAGGTATGACAGAAGAGACTGGCCCCCTCCACCCTCCTGTCAGGGAGTTGTAGAGAGCATTGAGATCTCCCCAGAGCCTTCTCAAGACTAAACAACCCGAGCTCCCTCAGGCATTCCCCACAAAACACAAGCCTTCACAAGCCTTGTTGCCCTTCTCTGGACATGCCACAGCACCTCAATGTCCTTTTTAAAGTGCAGGGTCCAAAACTGAATGCCAAATACAGGGGATTGCCTCTCTCTCCCCTCTTATCCTCTCTGTTCCATCACCATGACATTTTGCCTTTTTACCTATATGAGATTACCACTGGCTTTCCCTAAGAGCTGGGTTATTATTCTCTGTCTCATGGCAAGTTGGAGGTTTTTGAGATTCTTTATATCAAATATAGAAATGTGAGGGGAAAAAGATTTGTTAGATCATCTACCCTGCTCCCCTGATGGTAGAGGATTTACAGCACTTGTATGATTTTTCTTTTAAATGCCTCAGGTAATGGGGCTTGCACCTCTTTCTTTTCAAGTCTATTTCACAGTCCAGAAAGTCCCAAGGTCGGGAAGATAATCGGCCTATATTTTCATTTGTCCAGTTTCACCCAATTACTTCTGGTTACACCCACGCTGTGAACTTCCCTAAACAGTTTTTCTCCTCCACTGCTGTTTGTGTTTCATGCACAGGTATCACTTATTTTCCTAATTATTACCATCCTTTCTTTTTATCTCCTTTCATTAATCAGGCCCTGCAGCCACTTTATCACTTATGTTGTTGGTCTTCTTTGATACCCATTCAATTTGCCATCGTTTTCTCAGCCCATGGATACCCCCATGGTGTCCCATCACAGTTTCATTTACCTCCCAGCTGCCTCAAAGGCTTGTACAGAGTCTGTCACCTGACATGGCTCTGAATCAGACCTGGTCTCGTGTGTCCTCAGTGTTGCCTCTTGCAATGCTGTTGCAATCTGGTTTTCTCCACAGACATTCTGGTGAAGATGTGTGTCCCAAGTTTCACTTTTCTGGCTGGAGTTTCAAAATCTGTTCCTTCTGGGATCACTGATAGCTGCTTTTCCTCGCACTCTCATTAATGGCCCTTACAAAGACAGGCCTTGATCCATCCCCTCAAACCTCTCAACCAGTATGGATGGTTGCAAGTATCTGTCCAGGACCACAACCTGGTTTAGAGCTCTCTTCCAGCTCATTCTGTTTGTTTTTTCCAGTACTCCATTAAAGTGAGTTCCATGGATGGAAACTAGAAAAGGTAATGAAAGAAATGTGAATGTGTAGAGAAGGCCACAGGTATGATTGCAGCACCTCTTCAGCCACAAGTCAATCCCACTGGAGCTGCTGTAAGAAGGCCAGGAAGGAAATGTGGCTGGAAAAAACACACCCCTCCCCACCCTGTGGTGCACCCTTGCCAGCAGAAGCAGGTATGCCTCAAGCGTGCTGGCTAGGTGCTGCACACCGTGACTGGAGAGCACCTTTGAACCCTTTGAACAAGGAGAGCCAAACCCTGTGTCATGTGTTAGCTTTTCTGCTTGGTTCTGCCCTTGTTTCTCTGCCCTGATTTCTTGCAGTTCCTCTCATTAGTTCTGTCTCTTGAGACCTCAGACTTTGAGGTCCTGCCTGCTGCTCTGGGCGGGAGAAGAAAAATACAACCAAATGTGCTGTGCAGGGTGGTCCATGATTGCAGGACAGTTGTTCTGGAAAAGTAAGGAGGAAGCTGCTCCAGCTGTCAGCTCCTCTTTAGATCTGTGCCACGTGGAGACTGCACAGAGCGGAAAGGAAGTCCATTAGCTCGTGTTTAACCTTGAACAGGCTCTCAGTGAGTTTCTTTCCCTCTCACCTAAAGGCTACTGCTTAGCTTATCTCCAGGGAGGACCCATTAGTTAAAAGGATTTATGATCTGGCAGAGCCACCTGTAATCAACACTCCAGCCAGAATTCCCCTAACTTTTTGTTCAGATAGATGTCAGCAACACTAATACAGGCAAAAGGTGCCGTGGTCGATGAAGTGAGGCCAAGGTCCTCAGGCTCTCCCAGAAAGGGAAGGTGGGTGGTGTGTTGGGGGACAGCAGCAGGATGAGAAAACCAACAGACTGAAGTAGGTTTTTCTCATAGTGGTCTGAAAAATCTGGCATTGGATTGTATTTGTATTGTATTTTCTGGCCTAAAGTTTGACCCTGGAAACAGAGCAAACCCTGAAGTAAAGGAGACAAACCACCCTTTCATTGGGACTTATAATTTTCTGTCCACAGCAGTACATCTACCCAGCAGCTTCCACTGATTCCCTGCCACCTGGGCCTCTTTCACAGCCATAGGACTCACAGCATCTTCCTACTTGCACTTGCTCAGCAGCTAGGCTAGGGGCTTTTTCACATGTCTCAGAGGGATGTTGAAGCCTTTTTTCCCAAAGGAGTCAGACACTTGGCTACCTACATCCAGCTGAAAGCCAAGGTTTTCATTCCTTCTTTTGTGTACTGTTTTTCTGGTTTCAGCACTGTACAGCAAGACCTCAGATGTTTGCAATAATCATTGACTTTTATTAAGGAGACTTTGTTCATAGTAGTATTTTTCCTTTCCTATTTTTTTATTTTCAAGCCAGTCATTACTTCCCGGTTATCATTAACTCATTCTACTGCTTCTCCTCTGTTATCTTTTCCTTCCCTTTATCTTTCCCCAGCACAACTTAACTGACTCATTTAGTACTCACTTGTTTGCCTCACTTGTATTACTAGTTTTATTTTTGTCTCCCAGTGTTTGTGCAGATTCACATGTGACTTGATGGGTCTGCTGACATTACTGGGCCTCAACAGAGATGACTCTTCCAGACTGAGGGACAGAATCAAGCTCTTAAGCAGCAAAGCACAGTAGGAGACAGTAAATTCACAGAACATGCAAGGACACATTGATGTTAAAATCACAATTGATTTTTAGTCTTGAGGGCTAAAGGGAAATCCACGAGGGCTGATATACAGAGGTGCTGGTGGGGAAATGATTCCCATTGCACATTTAGCACTATGATTCCTTTTCCTCTTACCAAATCAGTTTCTGAAACCAACGTGTGTTTTATGGCCCTAGTGCCCATAAGTCATGCTGCTTCTCATCATTAGCTGTAAGACTAGCTTTCACTTCATGTTATCAGGCAAGTCCTTTTTTCAAGATTCAGCCAGGTGTCTTGTGGTAGAAGTCCAAATTCTTGACTTTTTAGGAATAGTTATGAAATCCAGTCTGCAGTGTTAGAGTGAGAAATGCTATATCCGTTTCATTTGCATTCTTGCAAATTGGTTCATCTAAGATTCTAGTCTTACTTGAGATTCCATAGTCTGGTCTATGAATAGGATTTGCACCAGTATAATGATTTTGATAAAAAGTTTGGTTTGTTTTGGTTTGGTTTTAAGTCAAAATGGCAATATCTGTGCATTCTCTAAAGCTGCAGTCATTTTGATATAAAGATATTGAATAGTTTTCTTAGGCACTCACATAGCTTTCCCATTCCAGAAGCCCACAACAGCCAAACTAGAAATGCAGAAATCCTGGTATGACACCTGTTCATCCAGCAGCAAAAATAAAATAATGCTGAACGTCATTCTTGATGGTGTAAGCCATGTCATCCTCATATATTGTCACATACTGTATTGCTTGGAATCATCTAGTGTATTGCTTCTGTAAAGCAGAAGGAGAAAAAGTTTTCTATTGCTCCAAGTGACTGTTGTGCTCGAGAAAGGGAAAGGGAAATTAAGAACTGTACTGTTGTTCAAAGTATCACAGCATTTTCTGAGAAACAAATTTATAGTCATGTTTGAGAAGTGAACTCCATTGCACAAGTCACTGCTTAGACACGTGCTGACAATGCTACTCCTGCACATATGCTCAAGTTGTAGCACATAAAAATGAGGCAGTGAGTGGTCCTGACAAAAGTCCTGAGAGCACTGACTCCAGTGACACCAACCTGGCAAAAGCTAAACCTGACTGTCAGGTTAGTCCAAACTGCCTGGGACCACAGGCCCCTCTTGTGGCACTGTGGAACAGTCCCGTGGCACCACGAGGCAGGTACAGGGAAGTCCTTTTCTACCTCTCCTAGTGTTTTGTGGTGCCACAAAGCAAAACTTGCAGGGCTAAGAGTGTAAAAGATGTAAAAGCACCCCATCCCACACTGCTCTGCTGTGCAGGTCATGGCACACGCTCCTTTGACTGTGCCAGCAGCTGCCTTTAGTACTGTGAAAAGGCACAGGAATACATCATCTGTATGTTTGTGCATGTGTGTCCCTGTGTTTAAAGCCAGCTCAGTTCCCCTGAGTGCGAGCAGGAGACTGACAGGGATGGAACTGGAATCTTTTGGTCCCTCAAGGGGACAGATGCAGCTTGTCCCCTCAGCTCATGCTGGCAGTGTCTCTTCCTCACCTCCAAAGAGCCAAGAGGCCTGGCCAGGTGCTGCTCCTTGCCCTGCCACTGCAGAATCTTGCCCCAGCAAATATATGGGAGGGCCACCAGGCATGCAAGGACCAAGGAGTCAAAGCAGAGTACCTCTGCCTTGGGCAGATGGACAAGATGGACAAGATGGAGATGGACAAAGCTGGGCAGGCTGTATCAGAGGCTTTTGGGAGGAGAGAGAGCAGCCCCTGAGCTGAACAGGGAGGGGAAGCTCAGCAGGAGGGAGCTGTAGAGAAGCTTGGGTAAGACGCTGGGCTGCAGCAGGCAAAATCTCCCCACTCAACCTACTTTAGCAGGGCCGGTTGTTGAAATGGAATTTAAATCTCTGCAGATATGTGAGGAACTTCCTGGCATCACCCAAAGATGTGCAGTGACAGGGGCAGGGCTGTGCCAGGGTCAGGCACGGGCGCAGCCAGAGCAGGGACCCAGGTCCTTGGTGCCAACAGAGGAATTGCTGTGAACGTGCACTCATCATTTCTGCAAAGCACTAATAAGTAAGGGAAAGCAGAAAAAGTTAGCAAAAATAGGATTTTTGGAAGACAATTCTGCAAAGCACTAGATGCCCAGCTCCCAATTTCAGGCATAAGTTGTTGCTTTTGTGTTTGGTTTTTTCACAGTCCAGAACAGTGAAGTGTAAGTCAGTATTTATAACCTCTTGAATTTAAAATAATGAGTCACTTGCGTCTCACCTCAAAATCACAATATTTTGAGGGGAAAAATTACTTTGGAAAATTCTTTAAATTGTATGTGTATGTATTTTGTTATCTGCCTCCAGATTTTGTCTTGTAAAGTACATGTTTTCAAACTTCCCCCACAAATTCTGAATGCTGAAAAATTTCTCACTTCTCTTTCATTCCTTCTTCTTTCTTCTCTGTTATTTTTCTCTATTCCTTTTTGCCTTTCCACCTGACTTTTTATTTCATATGTAATTAAAAGATTTGGATTAGGAAAATTAAGAAGCATTAAGTTATATGATGTAACTCAAGGTAAAAGTAGAAAAATCATCAAGCTGTATTCTGTCACTGTAAAACATTTTCAACAAAAATAAAGAAAACTAGAAACGGAAGGGACAGAGTTCAAATTCTATGTCAGGTATGTCCAAACTGATTTACGTTTTGCAGGTATTGTGGTTGATTTTTACTTCTCCAGTCCAGTCACCTCAGCTGCAGAGGTGAAGCAAACTTTTCTAAAAACCCAATCCTCTCTATTAGTAATATTTTCCCAGACTCACCACTCCCTCCCTCCTTTTTCAGCATCGTTTTCTCCACAGAGTGACAGGATTACAGCTGTCCTGCCTGTTCCAAGTTGTGGTGCTCACTCCGTCGTCTATGGCATTGTAACTCTGTATCTTGCTGGCAGTAGAAGGGTGACACAAATCGTTTTCCTGCCAGATAAAAATTGTCTAGGAGATTTAATGTTCATAACCTAATGTGAGGAATAATATTTGCAGTCAGTCTGCTCATAATGGTATTGTGTCCCCTGGTGTTTAGGGGGAAAATTGAGCCTGTGGAAGCTCAGCACCTTTCTGAGCAGTTCTGCAGGCTCTAGGGCCAGGGCTTACTGCAGTGTGACCACACAGCTGCAAAGCCAGTGGGCTGATGTGAAAACTCAAGCTTGGAAATAGAGAAGGAAATGGAAACTCAAGGCTGAGAGTTGTGTATGCTTAGCAAATGGTACAATGAAACCCTGGTAGATGAAAAAAATAGCAATGCGAGTACAGCTTGTTGCACAGAACTGTGATTTATCTGCTTTTATTTTCAATAGTTCCAGTGGCATCATGATGTAGGATTTTATAGCCTATTAAATCATGCCTGACATTTATGGATGTAGTTTAGAGTGCATGCATTATGGAGAGTTAGTAGCCTCTCCTTGGCTGAGCAGCAGTTTCCACTTACAGGTCTTACTCCATCCTCACGTCCTTTTATACCTTGAACTCAGATACAGACAAATACACTCCAAAGAAAAATATCATATATTATAAATATATTATAAAAATATAATATAAATATTATATATTATATATAAACAACTTTTCTGTTCCTATTGGGTTTGCACTATCCTGATCTGAAGTGGCCTTTTTTTCTGTTGTTGTCTCCCATTCCCAAAGGTGGGTCTGCACCCAGAAGGGCTGACTGCAGCTTCTGCAGGCACTGCACATTCTGCCACCTCCATCCCAGCAAACAGATTGCCCTCCCCCAGGAATGAAGGCAGTAATCAGCCCAGGCTGCTGATGGTTTTCTTTGGTGTGTGTAGGGAGTGGCATAATTAAGACCGGAAATCTGAGCTGACCCCAATATTAGCTTGGGAAGAGGCGCCGAGGTGGGTGGACCTGTGTGCCAAG
This sequence comes from Phainopepla nitens, assembly GCA_013400175.1. Classification (NCBI taxonomy): domain Eukaryota; kingdom Metazoa; phylum Chordata; class Aves; order Passeriformes; family Bombycillidae; genus Phainopepla; species Phainopepla nitens. Next base: position 17,267 of record VXBQ01005388.1, on the reverse strand, counting down.
GCCTGACCTGGGTTGTGACTTACACAGAGGTGGGATCACCACTGCTGCCTGCCCAGCGTGTGGGTCACTGCCCCTTCCCACCTCGAGGGTGAACGCCAGCTCACCAGAGCTGTCCCTGCAGCCGCTGCCCAGCAAGGCCAAGGCTCCCTCTTGGGCTGTACCCATCAAGGCAGGCTGAGAGGGCACCCAGGGAGGAGGAGCAGAGAGGGCAGCTTGAACCAGTCCTGTCAGCTGTAGAGAAAGGGAAGAGCAAAGGAGGCTGGAAAAGGCAGTCGCAGTGAGGACCAGGATTTCTGTTCAGGAGCGGCCTCGCCAACAATTTCAGGGGGGCAGAGAGAGGGAGAGAGTGATCAGATAGTGGCTGGACCTTGACTGGAGGGAAATTCAGCCTCCTTGCCTGTTATCTTTGCAGCCAGGGAGACTCCTCTGTGTCAGAGGACTATGGCACAGGGACCTTTGTGACCAGGAGAAAGGAAGGCTTTAGCTTTTAGCTGTAGAAGATACTTCCATATGCCAGGGCCTGAACTAAGTGCAGGTTGCAGTGGTCACAACTACCACAGCAAGAGATAAAGACACATTTCACACTTAGATACCATCTTACAAGTGGAAGTTAAGTTTCTATAACATCCAGGTGAGGTAAGCACACGAGTACTGCTCCTATTTTAAAGCTAGCAGAGGACAGAGGGGGAAGGCCGGGTGGTGATGCAGTGGCACTGCCACCATCACCAGCCAAGAGCTCCTGGTTCCCAGCCTGGCCCACGAACCACGGCAGCCTCCCTGCCAAAGGAAGAAAGTGAGCTGATTTTTCAAGCGCTTTGATGAGAGAAGGAAGGTTAGAAATAGCCTGAGGCTGTTTCTAGAGAAAGTGTCAGGGCTGAAGGAGAATTTCGGAGGAGGGGAGCAGGAAAGGGGATGGTGGTGAAGGAACTGTTGATACAAACAGTTATGAAGGGAAAGGCGGTGACAAATCAGAACCCAACAATAGGAGGAAAATGGGTCAATAGACGAAGTAGATTTTCTTGAGAGAGGCCTATGGGACAGAGGAGAGGTAGCAGCAAGAGGAGAAAGAGCAGCAGTGGGGAGGGAGAAAAAAATACAGTGAGAGTGTGCATGGCAGTGTTTGAAAGTGTCAGGAGACAGACAAAAAAAATGCTACCAAACATGGGGTCTTACAGTGCCTGGGCAATTATAATCACACTACAGTCTCTTCCACAGCAGCTGGAGGTCTCAGAGCCCTCCACAGAGCATCATTACCTTTGTTTCATCATTACCTTTGTTTCATCATTACCTTTGTCTCACCTATGGGAGAACTGAGGCTCAGAGCAGTGAAGCCACCTGTCTATGGTCACACAGCAAGGCCAACACATTATTCTGGTTTAAACTATTACAGTAAATGCAACTGGAAATGGGAGTAAACAGACAGGGGCACACTCAGTGGCACAGGAAAGAAAAAAAAAGAGATGATTTATGTCAGCAGCCCAAGTTTATTTTTTATACCTCTAAAATACATGTCCCATAAAATGACATTTGGAAGCTGTGAGATTTGGACCCTCTATGCTTTTCTACAAGCTAAGTAATACTAACAGTCAGATACACCACTATATGCACAAGTACATGTGCACACAATAGTTCTGGTGTTAGCATTAGTGTAGTTTGTGCCCTTCCACAATTAATTTTCTCAGTTTTCCAACTTTCAGAAAAATTAAGGTAACCTACAACTACAAAAATGGAGAGACTTGTATACCAGAAAACTTCCATGACAACAAATATTGTTACATTCCCAAAGTCCTTAGAGATAGAAGAGAATAGAATGGAACAGAATATCTCAGTTGGAAAGGACCTGCAATTGCCTGGAAGCTGCATATGATCACTACCATGGTGGGGGTCATTGTTTATGGTAGTTATGTGCCATGGCACAGAAACTATAAGCCTGACAGCCTGTGGCTATCATATCAAAAGGAGCATTTTCTGAAAAAAATAGAAGCTCAGAAAATTGCCACCAGCACTAGTCTGAGCTAGCATAATGTTTTTAGGGCCCAGGAAAATGACGTGTATTTATAAAAGCTCCCCTTCATTTAAAAATTCCCACCTTTTCTCACCTCTTCTTTCTTCTTTTCCTCACAAGAAATGAAGAAGTGCAGCTATTTTTTACCACAGTTTGAGGATAGAGCAGTAGGAGCTGTGCAGTGCTACCACCCTCTGGCCACGGTCAACAGCACCATCCTCCACCTGCAGGAGTGATTTGAGCTCCATCGTCTGCCTCCCACACCTGTGGGAGACAAATGCTGCTTTTCAGTGCACCCAGTAAAGAGAGACAGTGATTTACACCTGCTGATGCAGCTCTACACAATGCCTGTTTGGGCTGCTTGCTTTTGTAAAGAGATCTCATCTGGGTGAAGGATGCAAAGGTCAAACACTTCCAGAAGTGTGGGTCCTCCATGGCCCAGCTCACATGGCCAGTGGGTTCATCTCCTACCTGGTCAAATGCAGATTCCAGACAATTTTCCCTTCCAACTGAAATATTCTATTCTATTCTATTCTATTCTATTCTATTCTATTCTATTCTATTCTATTCTATTCTATTCTATTCTATTCTATTCATCTCTAAGAATTTTGGGAACATAAGTAACTTTTTTTTTAAAAAAAATGTCCAGTAGCATCTCTAAAACTTCTCAAAAACAAGCTGCCCCTTCTTTTCCTCTCATCTATCTTCCTGTCCATAACCAAGTGCTCATTTATTTAAAGAACAAAAAGCTAACAGGAAAAAACACATCTACTATGCCCACTATTTTGCATATTAAAAATATGCTTCCCAAAATTAAAACCAGCAGCTCTTGACACATAAAAACTCATTTTTCCTTTTTTTTTACTTCCATCTACAAGAGAGATCCTGGCTATCTGCCCAGATGAAGAGGAAGCCACAGCAAACTGTGGCATCCTGCATCACACTCCTCAATGGCCAAAACTGACATGTCCCAGGCTGTGAAAGGGAATGAATTTCAACATCAAAGGAACTTTGTACCAAGGCTGTGGTACCTTTGGTTCCTCTTAAGTAAACGTGTGTCTTCAGGTGACAATATTTCTGCAAGGAAATCTACTGCCTCTTGATGCCAAGGTTGGACTTTGGGGGTACTGCTGCTTAAGCCATTTTCTGATGCTGATGACATGATGCATTCAATAATAATGATAATTAATAATAATAATAAACAAAACATCCAAACCAGACCAAGCACAACAAAAAACCCCACACAATTCCCCCCCCCAACTTGATCATCCAGTGTTTAAAATGAAGTTCATCATTAAAAGATTTCCCATGCTCAGCTTATTTTCTCAGGTGATGTGTGTTCCTTTTGGGAGAAGGATCCTCTACTTAATTTATTATTTTTGGTAAAAACTCTACCACCTCTTTGTAACCAAGATAAAGGATTGGATTCTCTTACTTTGTGATTCCAAATCCCTCACTAGCAGAGTGGGTAAAAACCTGCAGAGAAAGCAGAGGTGAAGAGAGCATGTTCTAGATGTCCCTCCTTGGTATACCTTCCCACAGATGAATCTCCCAAGACACAGAGAGTCCTTTCTCAAACCTTCTTACAAGTTGGAAAACCTCAAAATATCTTTGCAGAAATAGCACAATTGTGTTGTTTTTTTGTTTTTTCCCCCTGGTCTAGTCTCTACAATACTTCTGTCTTCAGAGATCCCAGTTGAACAGTTCTGGCCTCTATATTATTTATTAAGCCCCAAATCCTTCTTGCTGACCACCAGCCAGCAAGTCCAACCAACACAAGATAGAGGAAAGGATGGGGGGGGAAAGTCAAAAAGTGTTATGGTTTAAAGATACCAAATCTGTAATGAGGGAAAGTGAGGAAAATCACAAGTTCAGGCTTTCTCCCTGAAAACACTTGCCACCAGCTGTCTCTATTTAAAATGCCTTGCTTGATGCCAAATGCCACATTATTTTACAAAGAAAAAAAGAGAAGCTGATTGAAAAGTTGCTTTCTAGTTTGTGTAAGAGAACTCAAATCACTTAAAACTCTAGAGGTCAGTGCCGTGAATGCTTGATGAGTGACAAGACTTTCTTCAGTTTGCTTAAGAAAATGTATTTTTCTGGATATGTATGTGTGCTATACAAGAAAGAAAAGTTTCACTCCAAATAAAAAACAGAAACTGTTTTTGATGAGATTTTTCACCTCTTTTCCCAATCAGAATCAATCACAGAAGTGTGCTGATGTGGCGTGATCAAGACAGACAGATCCTGATGAAGACAGACAGACCCACGTGTCTGACAGCTCTATAAAAATACCACTCTTACTTGGATGCAGTGAGCCACCATGGGTGAAGTGCCCAGCTGGGCAATTGTCCTTCAAATGGCAACGGGCAGCTGATGAAAGAGACAGGAACAGCTCCTCAGCCCTTTTAAATAGGCTCATGATTTTAAATCAAAGCTGCCACTTTGCCCGCTGCTGATCATAAATTTGCCCAGTGTGCCTGGAGGCATTGCCCAGCCCCAGAGTGCCAGACCTACAGCTGTCACAGTGGCATCAGCAGGGGTACAACAGTGCCATCCCTACCTCCAGGGACCAGAGAACACAAAAACCTGGGGTTTAGTGCCTTCATGGGGGAATTTGCACATGAGCTCCCTTCTCTGTTACAGCTTTCTCATCAAACAAAATTAGAGTGGTGGTAAAGCAGCTGAGCATGGAAAGATGAAAAATACAGCATGGGAAGTAGATATTATCATAAAGCAGGAGAAAAGGTTTATTTTTTCACTCAATTTACCACCCTCAGAGACACAAATTCAGAATGCACATAAGCCATAATAAAACCAGGTCACATGATTTGAAAGGTGAACATGTTTGTATGGATCTGACAGGTGTTAATGGTGATTTTCAACTGCAAAAGGAATCCTGGAAGACAAATTGGTTGTTAAACAAGTCTAACAGCATAAATGTTTTCTAACAGCATTACTTTTTGGAGCCAAGTGTTACAATATACAGTGTTGTGCTACCCTTATTTAGGAGAAGAGCCTTATGAACGTGATAATCTTTTAAGGCCCAATTTTATCGTATAATATGCTGCAACCCATGTTCCCTTTGTATGGTTCATAATGAGATTAGTACAGTATAAATCTTCGTGCAATTTAAATAAATAGTCTCTGGAGTGTCTCCCATTAGAAAGATATTGTTCTGTATTTGCCTACGGGCACTGATGTTGCATCCCATAATTGTTAAGTATTTATCTGTGTCATATTACAAGGCATTTGATTTAATTTTAAATGGGAGAGTTTAATTTTTTCTTTATTTTGACCATGATATATATTGGTTAATTACCATTTGTTGGATTCTTTTTCCATCTGCCACAAAGCCTTTCAGTCAGTATTTCAAAAGTAGCCCATACAGAGTTGCCTTTGGCATAGTATATGGAGCAGTCAGTGACTCAATGTCAAATTTATCCTGTTAATCTTGTCTTTCCAGAATTCAATTTATATAATTTTCCACTCACACAATCTGAATGATTAATTTCCATATTAATATTCTTACTTTTTGTTCTGGTACTTAGATACCTACTAAGTTTCCTAACTATGGATTCATGCAGTAGTGCCCCATACTTAACATGGCCAAGGAGAATTCCAGCTAGAACAAAACAATACCAAATTCAGATACCCTTTCCTTCCTCAAACAGGGTTTAATTCTGCTCTCACCTTTAAGGCATAAAGTTTTCTATAGATGTCATTGCTAATATTGAATTTACTAGAAATAAGTAAGAACTGCGAAGGTGTTGTTTCACATTACAGAACATACTTTTGCTAAGCACTGCTGTGATGGGTTTAACAACGTTACAAGTCCACCAATCATGATAATGGTTGATCACTGATGAAAGGTTTGCTCCCCATGTAGACGCTTAAAACCAACAAGCTCTAAAACATCACCAGCAAAATTTTGTTTGTGATGTTGCTTTGCCAAAGGAGAGACCTGTGATTAAGCTGCCTTTCTCTGCCTCCAGCTGCCTGCTCTTAGTGCTCCTAACTCTCTCACTTTGCTCCTTGTATGAGTGGGTCTGGCATGGGCTTTTGTCACATGAATTGATGCTGAGGTTGCTCCTCATCAGATGGCCTGGTGTGGGGACATGCCACCCGGGACATGCCCGAGCCAGCTGTCATCTTTCCTCGCTGCACATCCATGCATCTGCCTCTGTTGGGGTTTTTAGCCTTTCTTGTTTTGCCTGCTAGAATCAGTAATTCCATGCCTTTATTGCAGCTGTTATTATAATTTATATGAAAGCAAGAACCAAGTTGCTCATGCAATTACTGGGTGTAGAACTTGAGGCTTGAAGAAAAGTAAATAACTATGGCAACTGATTGACAGAATCATGAGCTAGCAGTGCCCTGGGGGACAAGAGGGCCAGTGGGATCCTGGGGTGCACCAGGAGGAGCAGTGCCAGCAGCTCAGGGAGTGATCCTGCCCCTCTGCCCAGCCCTGGCAGGCACATCTGGAGAGCTGTGTCCAGTCTGGGATCATCAGCACAGGAGGGACATGGCGCTCCTGGAGCGGGGCCAGCAGAGGCTGTGGGGATGATTTGGGGCCTGGAGCATCTCTGACAGGGAAAGGCTGAGGGGGCTGGGGCTGTGCAGCCTCGAGAGGAGCCCCAGCTGAGAGGGGCCCTCATCCCTGTGTGTCCCTGGCTGCAGGGAGGGCTCCCAGCAGGGCCCAGGCTCTGCTCTGGGGCCCAGCAATGGCACCAGAGCAATGGGCAGGGGCTGATCCCAGGAGGTTCCACCTGGGCATGAGGCAGAACTTCTTCCCTGGGCAGTGACTGAGCACTGGGCAGATTGTCCAGAGAGGGTGTGGAGTCTCCTCACTGGGGATATTCCAGACCTCTCTGGACACAATCCTGTGCCCTGTGCTCTGGGATGGCCCTGCTGGAGCAGGGAGGTGGGACCAGTGACCCACTGTGGCCCCTTCCAGCCTGACCCATTCTGGGATTCTGTGAAGACCTTAGAGGGTTGGGTTTTTTTTTTATTTTCCAACTCCTCATCTAAACTAATTGCAAATTCTCTGAATTTGAGCACAGCCAGTTCATTTTGCCCTAGAGAGAAAAGGCAGGGCCAGCTGGGGCCACCACAGTGTTAAAGGAGTGTGACAGTTTAGGCGGTGAACTTAGAGGGATCTGTGCCCAAATAAGATCAGATAGGCAGGGCTGAGGAGCTCCTCCGCATGTGACTCCTCCTCAGCTGGAAAAGGCAGATGCTAAAGAGACTTTGCTAATTTCCCCTGCCTGGAAACCTGTAATGAACTCGGAGCAGAACATCTGTTAGTTTCCCCTAAGCTGGAAAGGGCTGAAAGCCAAGAGACATGTCTTGGGGCCAATTTGCTGGCCTGTCTACAGAGTAGGGGAAAGTCTAAGCCCTGGAGAAAGCCTGGTGCACTCTGTCTGTGAGCAGACAAAGCTGGCAAGTGCCACTGGGAGCCCAGGGGTGACACAGCTTATGGGACAGGAGAAAGGTTTCCTTCATTCGTGCAAATGTTCATGAAGAACTCCAGTCGATCGTATTACACACACATTTACACTGCAAAAGTCTACATTTGTCCATGGATGAGATGCTAAAAAATATTCTACCTTGGCATGTGGCACAAGTCACAAGGGAGACTGCTGGATGCAAAGCCTTCCTGCCCACTGACAGGCAGAAACAACCTGCATCTGGACAGTGCCTGTCCTGATGGGACATTTAGAGATACCCAGGGCTCTGCAGGTAATGGAGGTGCTGCAACCTTGTTACTGCAGGAATTTAACTGGGATTAAATCTTCCCTTTCCCAGCAAGGTTAATCACCCAGTGCTGTAGAATCCCAGAAGGTAAGGGGCTAATGTGTATATCTCAAACACTGATAGCCAGATGGCTGTGGAGCCAGCTAAGGATTGCTGGAAATAGCAAACAATAACACGCTGTGGGAAAGAACGAAGTGTGGCTGGAAGAGAGAGCCATGTGGAGGTAGAGCAGCATTTCTCTGAGACAAGCACCCTTGGTCTAGTTCCTGAAGATAAGCACAACACAGCATAGAGCAAGCACAGGGATGAGGCTGAGAAGTGGGCATGGAGTGTAGGGGTGAATCAACACCACCCAAGACCCCCTTAGCCCTCCTACCCATTTCCAGAAAGGTCTGAAAGAAGGGACTGTGCCTAAGAACTAATTGGCACAGAAAATAAGAACCCTGTCTTCAGGGTGGGGAAAACTTATCTCTAGAAGATACACCCTCCTAGCACAGACAGCCCCAGGACCCTGGACATCCAATGGGCTGGATCAATGCCAGAACATTTAAAAACATCACTGCTTAGTCCAGAGTTAAATGCTGGCAGCATGTTCCCTATCACTTCAGCTTCCCAGGAAGAGAATGCTGGTAACATTTTTCTGGTAAAATGCTGATTACTGCTTCATCGTCCTCAGATTGAGTTTCTGCATCTTGGAACAGTCACGATGTTTCCAGGAAAGGCTTGCAAACAATTATCACACTCTTGTTCTCCATCAGTCACCACAGTGTAGCAAAACTTGTAGGCCACCTTTTATTTTTTAGTATATCCAATTCAGACTGAAACTTCCAGTTTTACCTTTGTTAGTCAACTGTGCTTCATATTTCATATTTGCCCTTTCCTGGAGGCAGAATTAGTCCAAAGTAGATGGAACAGGATTAAACTAAATTAGAACCTTTATCACTTCTGAATGTTGCACATCAGTAACTTGTGCCCCCCAATAAAGAAATGCCTGCATATCACAGAAGATAATCAAGCCCAAAGTCTAGGAAAACTATCTCCAGCCAAGACCACTGGGATTTTATAATAAAACACAAATTGTGAATGCATGTCAGTAGTATCAATCTGGAAGACACTATTTCTGCATGGTCAGTGCAAATAGTTACATGGAAGTGGAGAAACAGGTGAATGGGCATTTATTATTTACTCTTAGGAGGATCAGCGGTGAGTTGCTAAGTGTTTGTTACTGTTTTAAAGTTTTGCTACTTTATATATTATTAATAAATTTTGTCATTACAAGCACAGTCTCATATGCCAAGAGTGCTACAACTCTGCTACTCCCTTTTTACAAGTCAGTTGCTTCTTCATTTGTCCTTATTTCCAAGAATATTGCAAAGTCTCTGAGGCAAACTGCTTCTTTCCAAGAGCAGGATGATGGATTTGTTCAGTCATTAGCATTTGTGAAACAGAAGAAGTGCACTGACCAAAGCCAGGAAAATTCAGAATACATGTGCAAGGCAAGACTCCAATTAAAAAACTCCTCATCTACCTGTTCTCAATCCAAGTACCTCATTTGACTGAGCTTCTTCTATTGAGAAAAGGCTTCTGTCTTGTTTGAGTATCACCACACAAACAGGAAGAAATGCCAAAAGTGGGAACCACAATGTTCTTAGCTTGGATCTGTGAATCAGGAGGAGCTTTCCATATGGGTAGTGCTCATCCTCTTTCTTTTTCTTTTTTGTGTGATCCCACCTGGTAATGATTTCTCTGGAGCTTTACACTCCCAGTTAAACCCCTCCAAAGGAAACTTCACTGGCTGCAGATTAGGTTCTGTAAAGTGCTCCTGATAAACCTCCAAGCTGAACTGGGAAGACTAAAAGCCTAAATAAACACTGTACAAACCTCTAAGTTACAAATTTGAATTGTTCTGCTATCAATTCATGTATTTCAAATAATCTGTCAATTAATTGATATATTAGATTAGGAACTAACTGCCCCACCACTTTCCTTGCATACTTTGGACAATCAGCAAAATGTACTTGTAAAAAAAAAAATCTGTCTTTCTCTGAAGGACTGTAGATCAGAAAAGCCATTAATCTCCTACTACCAGAGCAGGTTTTCCTCCTCCATTTCCAATATTCTGACGACTTTCACTAGTTTCTTGGTGTTTATACACACAAGTTGATAAAGAAGAGTCTTTTTTTCTCAGAATAGTCACCATTATTACCAGTTTTTTAATTTTATTTGAATGGTATTCAAATAAAATTATATATATATCAAACTATTGAGAAATATTTTGGAGCCTCCCATGTGTCCTGAGAAATCAAATATCTCTGCATCACTCTGAAGTACATTGCTACTATTAATATAGGTACAGTATCACCTCAATGCAGGTAAGGAAAAATAATCTTTATTGACTCTGAAGGTGGATAATGCATTTGAAACAATATATTCAATTAACACAACCTACTTATCTGATAATAGCTAAAGATACTGTGCTCGGTGAGAAAAGACAATACTTAATCATTAGGCATCATTTAGAATATGAACTATTTTAAAAATTTGTTTGGTAATAGCAAGAATTCTACTCTCCTTCCAGCTGGTACTCATTTAAAACAATTAATTGCAATTTTTCAGTTTCTTCTGCTTCAGCTCTGAAATAGTCTTTCTCCACATTACTCTGAGCCCACCTAAAATCCCAGCTGGGTTCCTACAAGCTGTGTGCAGTGATGTTTCAGCTGAGTCCTGGAGCAGCACAGTCTGAGACAAGCAAGCCACCCTTCCAGGGGCTGGCCAGTGGGGAAGCCAGTGCAGGAAAACAAAGCCTTGTGATCAGGATTTGGAAGATCTGGTTCAGTTCTAGGCTAGGCTTTGAGTCTGACATCACGAAAGGCACTTCCCCTACCTGAGGCATATCCTCAGCTGGTACAAATTGCTGTAAACCCACAGCACCAGTGGTACTATGCCAGCTTTACACCAGCTGCTCAGCTACTCTTTTACCTCTCAATGCCCTCATGTCAAGTGATGGCTTTTTTGCATTTGCTAGGGCACTGCTTGCTTTCTTTGTCCCCAGGTACGTTTTTTCCTGTGAAGACTGTAACCTGCTTAAGGGAAGGAATTCTTTTTACTCTCTTTGTACAAGACACAGCACAACACACAGCTGATCTTGCCTAGGGCCTCTAGGCTTTATAATACTGCTTATTCTTTAATTATAATTAAATATCCTAGACTTTAAGAAATGAACAATAGCTGTCCTTTAGTTTGTTTTATTTAATGGGCTGTAAGAAAACAAGTCTGGAGTCTCAGAAACTGGAGGACAGCAGAATGTAGGATTTGTGTTGTAGATGACTGCATTTTCTAGTGCCACTGTATATTGGCAAGATGTACCCCACCAAGGAGTATTAAAAAGCTTCAAGAATAACATGCTAGATGATTAAGCACACTTTAAGGCAGACAGTTTCAAAACTCACTTCAGCAAAGGGGGAACCAAGCCACAGCCATGTTAAATGACTTACCCAAAATCATGTGCTGGTGGTCTGTCTAATGAATGATGCATCCCAGTGCTCTCCATCAAGTCATCAGAGGCTTTGTGCCACTCAGTAGGAACCAATAACATTACCAGGGTTTGGACATAAAATATTCAGTATCCCTGCTCACTAGAATGAATGAATTATTCACCCATATTTCAGGAGCTCTTGCTGAATTTCCATAAAAGGCCTTTGCTACTGAGCACAGGTGTTGACATTCAGCTACCAGACCCACAGCCTTACCTAAAATCAGGATGAACTCCCGTGGGAGGATCAGTGAATGAATGCAAATGTTTGAGTTCCATCTAGTGGCGACAAACTCACCAGCAGATTGCTCAGCCTGGAGGAGATCTCATCACAGCCTTCAACATCCTCCTGAGGAGCAGCAGGGCACGGGTACTGATCTCTTCTTTCCCCTGACAAGACTCAAGGGAAGGGCTGGAGCTGGGTCAGGCTGGATATCAGGGAAAGGTTCTTCACTCAGAGCATGAATGGGCACTGGAAAAGGGACCAGGGAATGGGCACAGCCCCAAGGCTGCCACAGCTCCAGGAGTGTTTGGACAATGCTCTCAGGCACTGGGTGGGATGGCTGGGGTGACCTGTGCAGGGCCAGGAGCTAGAATCCATGATCCTGATAAAGTCCTTTCCAACTCAGCATACTCTGTGTCTCTCACATGTGTTGTTCCTGTCCCATGTCCCTCTCCCAGGGCCCCAGAAGCAGCTGGGCAGCCAGGACATAATATGGTTTTTACTATGTAATCATCACCTCTTTGGTCCTTTGATTTCTGACCAGTCTCTAGCCTTTGCCCTTCTGAGGCACTGACACCCACTGGTCTTCTGCCTACCACCTCTCTTTAGTTCTGCTCCTACTCTTGGGGCTCCTGGGCCCAGAAGCTTCACAAGAGGAGAAAAGCTCCAGCCTGGTACCACAGCTGTGTGAGACACTTGGCCCTGAGGTGGGAAAGAAGAGGAAGATCCAAGTGCTTTGCACTGACAGCATGATATGTGGTGGGTCTGATTTTAAGCAGAGAACAACCCAGACTTCTCTATTGCTCCTGACAGTTTATTTCTTCATTCAGCTTCCATCCTTTATGACTGGAAATTTTCTAGATTTCTTTTTTTTTTTTTTTTAGTAATCTAAATATTTACTTTGTGTTGGGGTTTTGCTTCATTTTCATTACCTTCATTTATCCTCCTCTTTAAACTCTGATCATTTTCCTCAATTATTAGCTTTCTCCACAGGCTGTAAATCACAGTAATCTTTCCCAAAGAGCTGCAAGCAACTCCTGCTGATTTTCAGCATCCCACAGCAAGGAGGATTACTGGAAAGACTGAGGGGCTCAAGACTCACCATGCTGTCTTCACTGTACTATTAACTCTTGTGAACTCAGGCTTATGCTAACAACTGCTCACTTTCAGGTAATGCTTGTAAAGACTGCCTGTGAGAATGAGCCCCTGGTAAAAATGGCTGCTGGATCTCCCTCCTCAGTGGAAAGAGTTTTTACCCCATATCCAATTGGAAGAACTTTTGTTTGTGTCTGTTGACTCTTGAACTTTCCTTGTGCATCCTGAGAGTCTGGATCCTTCTTCTGTGTAACCAATTCCTTCCTCCATTTTTTTTTTTCCATGAGGTCTCACCCTCACCTTGCCTGTTCCAGGCTGGTCACACTGAGCTCTTTCAGCCTTTCCTCACATGTCACATGCCAGGGCTTCAGACAGCTCGGTGGTCTCCCATTACTCTTGTGCCAGTACATTCTTGTCCTTCTTATTCTGGGGAGCCCAAAACTGGGCACAGAACTCCAAAGGTGGTCTCAGCTGTTTGCAGAGAGGAAGGATCACTTCCCTGGGTCTGCCAGCTGCATCTCACTAAAACATCCCAGGAAGCCAACGGGCCTTTTTGCCACAAGGCCACACTGCTGCCTCATGGGCAACTGGTTGGTCACTAGGAACCCCCTGGGGTTTTTCTGCAGATCTGCTGCAAGGGATTACTCCCTTCCAGGTGCAGGACTTCCATTCAAACTTCACAGGGTTGCTGTCAGCCCATTTACCCACCCTGTCAAGATCCCTAATTCTCTGTAGCAACTGCTGCTCCCAGCTCCACACCACTTGATAAGGGTGTGCTCCTCATTTAACAAGATGTTTAACACCATGGTGAATGAATTTCCAGGACAGTTTGTTCCATAATCTTCTAAAAGACTGCAGTTAGAACTGAGGTTCTATCCACATGCAGAGTGTTTCAACATTACTTCACTTGAAGTTTTGCACTAAGTTTTCCCCCAGTAACTCTGCTCAGAAGGGTTGAGAAAAGCATGACCCAGAGCTGAATATTTCCCTTTTATTTTCCTACCACCACCAACCACAAGAATGCCACTTGCATTGAAAAAAATTGCTTTTTAGTTTAACTCTCTCAGCACAAGGCTGACCTATGCTCACCTAAATGATTTGCACTCTATGGCAGTGAGCTCCTTTTTGTGTGCTTGTGTCCAGCCTTGGCAAACGACCTGAAGCAGCACACCTGCTAGAACAAAAATATGAGTGCACACAGGGGGTGTTTAGATCAAATATATAAATTATCTGGAAGGCAGGTGCCTCAAATTGATTGTGTTAAAGGAGATTGTGACCATCACCTGCAGCAAACAGGTTCCAGGGATTTTCAAGGAGCTTTTTGAAACAAAGCAGCGGCATGAAAAGAAGAAAAAAAGAAGCCTGAACATTTGTAATAACTTACTGTGATAACAGCTGTAAAAGGCTTCTGTAAAGACATGGTCCCCACACCCTTCCCTGTAAATTTGAGAGAGCTGGATTTGATGAGTGGACTGTTGGGCTGGATAAGGAAGTGCTTGGGTGGTCAAATCCAGAGGGTTGTGGTCAGTGGCTCAGTGTCCCCATGGATATTAGAGGCAGCTGGTGTCCCTCAGGGCAGGAGGTGTCCTTCCTCCCTACACACTACTGATTAGGTCATTTTTACCTCCAAATAGCCATCCTTTATCCTGGAGATTATCTCACTTTTACCCCCAAATTTTCCCTAACTGTCCTCTACTGATTACCTCAGTTTACTTCAATATTTTCATTATATATTTATATTTTCAATATTTTCATTCTCTCCCCAAAAGATTGACTCAACTTCATTTCTCAAATATTCATTTTATTCCCCTCTGCAGATTATGTAGGTTGTCTGCATTCTCTCCCCTACACATTACTTCAGTTTCCCCCTAAAAAATGTCCCACACTTGTACCCTGTAGATTAAGTCAGATTCTAACCTCAAACCCTTCCATAAATTACATAAATCACCTCAATTTTCTCTGCAAAATTCTCATTCTGTCCCTTACAAATTACCTCACATTTCTTCTGCAAAAGACTCAGTTCCCTGCTTTCTCTCAGAAAGGTTCTATTTTTTCTCTGAAGTGCCCCAGATTCTCCACCCAAAAAAAGGCTGATTCTTTTAATCTATATTAATTCAGCACTTAGCTCAAAAATGTCACCTCTGCTCCTCCCTCACAATCTACCTTGGCTTTTCCCTCAAAAATGTTCATTCTATCCCCGAGAAAATCACCTCCAATTTAGCCCCCAAACATCCCCTGATTACCTCAGGTTTTTCTCCCAAGAAGTTCCCTCCTGATTTCCCCAATTTTACCTCTGTCCCCTACTGACAACCTCAGATATTAAACCCAAGATGTTCATTCTGTCCCCTACAGGTTACCTCACATTTACCCCAAAAAAAAAAAAAAAAAAAAAAAAAAAAATTATTTTTTGCCTTTAAAATTTTCCGGTTTTT
>VXBQ01005387.1:421630-447236 GCA_013400175.1 Phainopepla nitens | reverse complement strand
CTTTGCACCTACTGAGGGCAGCTCAGCCACGGCAGAGGGCCCCTGCCCCATCCTGTGACTGTTCTGCTGCTGCTCTGCTTTCGCTCTGGGGCTCTGCAGCCTGCTGTGGCTCGGGGCTGCGTGCTCCAAAGGGCAGGAGACAGTGGCGCCCGAGCCTGGAGGGGGTGTTGGGAACCACGGTGGGCTCTGGGCTAGCGCTGAGCCCAGGTGTGTGGGCGCAGGGGGCTCTGTGCCTGCCTTCAGTCAGGCGCTCGATCGGCTTTTACAGCAGAAATGTTCGGGAGGGGATGGGGACGGGGCGGGGGGGAGCAGCGCTGCGCCCCGCCGGATGTGCCAGCACCCGCAGAAAGGCAGCTCGAGCAGGGTTTTGGTGCCTGCTCCAGCAGCGTTTTGGTGCCTGCACACATCACCCATCGGCAGGGGATTTAGCTGAATACCTTGGAGCCTCAGGAGCTTGGGAGGCCAGGGCCTCCCAAGGATCAGTCGGAGGACGGAGCCAGCTGCTGCCTCAGCCCTGAAATTGGAGGCAGGAGAAAATTGCAGATGAAGCCCCAAACAAAGCTGTCAGAAACATGGCTCCTGGCCCCAGGGGAGGGAAGGCGATATCCTCCGTGAGCCCAATGTGAATCGCAGAGCCAGCCCTGGCCAGTGGCTGTACTGCTGTTCCTGCTGGGGGTGGGGGCTGGCCCCGGTGGTCCCACAGGGCTATTTCCTGCTGGAGGCTGTCAAAACACTCCATGCCACTGGTTAAACAGCCGGCAGATTTGGGATGTGGTGGATTGTGAGGGCAGCTGCCGCTGGGATCTGCTGCAGGAGATCGGTCTGCAGGGCTGCCTCTGCACCCTGGTCAGCTGCTGGTGGGTTTTACTTTGGCACGGGCCCGCCACCCCTTCCCTCTCTGGGCAGAGCAGGAGCCAGTGCAGTGCTGCCCTGGGATGTGCTCGTGTCCCTGCTGGCCCTGCACTGCTGAGGGGGGGAGGCTGCCTCATCTTGCTCAGAATGTGCCCCCCTGCTCTCTCCGTGTGGGTGCCACACAGTCATTACCCCATTGCCAGGGGAGGGTTCAGAGCTGAGCCCGAGGACTGGGGGATTCCAGCGCCATCCCTTTCCCTGCTCTGCAGCTCCTTGGAGCCTGACATGGGTGGGGAAGATTTCTTGTCACAGGTTGCTGTAGTGGAGCCTGGTGACTAGCTCCCCTGGCCTGTGGACACCTCCCTGCCCGCTGCCCATGCCCGACTTTGGCAGAGTGAGATGTCTCCATCCCTGCTCTGGTCTGGGATGCTGGCAGGGAGCTGAACTCCTGCTCCTTCTCTTCTCCTAGCCTTCAGTCTCTGAGTTCCCTGGCCTGATGTTGCATGGCTGGAGAGCACAACCCAGCCCCTCCAGCTGGGGCAGAGGGAGGGTCTCTCAGGCCGTGGTGCTGTGGTCTCTGCTCATCCATTATTTCAGGCTGCACCTGCCTGAGGGAGACATTAGGTCAAAATGTTCCCTGTTCTTGCCCAGGTGAGGGACTGGGTTTGCTCCTGGGTACTTCACAGCATCCCCCATCCTGCTGGCCAAGGCCTTGGCATTTATTTGTGTTTTGGGGAGGGGCTGGAGAGGCACCTCTTTTGTGCCACGTGCTCCCATGTCTTGTGGGCAAGTTTGCTCTGGTGTTCCTGGTGGGCTCTGGGGCTGCAGAATCTTCTGCCAAGGTCAGGTTTTTGTTTCCCCAGTGGCAAGTGGAGTGCACTGGGAGGCTGGCAGCACGCTGGCTCTAGGGAAGCCTTATCTCCAGTATGGGCACCCCATAGTGGTGCTGGGGTGGAAGTGGGACATGGGGACCTTGCAGGAGCACCTGGGAAAGGGAGAGATCCTGTGGGTGTCATTTACTGAGTTGTGAGGAAATGGGAGCTTCAGTGCTGGGGTGCAAAGTTGGGTGGGGAAGTGTGTCCATCTGTCCCCATCAGACCTGTGGGATTCCTGTGCTTCTCAGGATCAGGCTGATGGCCTGTCAGGCCCAGGGTCTATTAGTGAATGATGATTTCCTTTAACTCCCTATTAATTGCCAATACTGCTGCTGAGCCAGTGTTTTTGGGGCTGTTCCTGCATGGCTGGAGAGGAGCTGGGGCTCTGCTGGGCCACGTGTCCCATCGTGTGTGCTGTCACATGTGTGTTTCCCACCCCACCTGGGGTTTTGTGACACTGCACCCCTTTACAGGTGACTGTCCTGGTCTGTTGTTTGCAAACATCCTCATGGTGTTCCCCCTGGGCTGATCCCAGGTGAAGCTTGGCCACTCACTTAGGGGGATGAAGGTGGAGTCCAGAGATCCCAAACTGGATTGGCTCCTGCTCCCTCTAGGCTGAGGATGTGCCCTGCATCCCCTGGGCCCTGCTGGTCTCTGCCAGGGGCTGGCTGTCCCTGCTGCTGGCCTGTGCAGGCAGCACGTCCCTGTCCTGCCATGGTCCCAGCCCGGAGCAGATGGTGCAGCTCACAGCCTCGTGCTCCTGCCAGAGCTAATGAGCAGCACATGGTGCCTGCCACGGCCTCATTTAAAGGTTTTCCTAAGCCTGGGAAAGTCTGGAGTAGTGGGATTAGGGGGAGCCCAGGGGGCTCTGGGGTGCAAGGCAGCGGGGTTGCCCTGCAGAGGAGCAGGCTGGGTGGCACTGGGGTGGGTTTCCTGGAGGATGGATCCAGAGGCATGTCCCCTCTTTGGGCTGTGCCCAGTGGGCCTCTGGGTGCACCCCAGCTCTGTGGGGTGTCCCCAGGCTGCCCAGGAGCTCTGTCTTGCCCCAGTGCTGATCCAGTTGTGCTGGCTGTGGCACCTTGCAGGGTTTGAGCGTGGCACGGGGGGCTCTGTTGTGCCTGCTCCTGCTGGGAGGTGCCTGGCTATATCTCTTAATTGGACTGTTTGCTGACCAGACCTGGCAGTCTCCAGGGAGCCTGATTCAATTTTCTCTGATTGCTGAGCCACTTCCCTGCTGTGGTAATTAAATGCTGAACTTTGTCTTGGTTTGTGTCCAACATAACCTGTGTGAAGAGAGGCAGCCCTTAGCAGGCAGCCCTCTCCCAGGTCCCCATGCTCAGGGAGAATGGGGCTGGGAGATTCTTTCCCAGGCAAAGGGGCAGACTCTCCTGTGGGATCTGGGCCTGGGGAGCCACTGGGGAGGGTGGGCAGCTCCATCCATGCTTGAGGTGTTGGCCTGGAGATGTGGGAGAACCTGGAGCACTTTGTTCCGATCCTGCCCTGGGGAGCTGCTTGGCCAAGGTGAGCGCCCCACACACCACCTCACCTGTGGTGGGCTGTCCTTGACCCGTGAGATGTGCTGGGAGAGCATCAGAGGATGTGAGAGCTGCTCCTCCTGGCTGACCTGGGCTGCTTGGTGGGATACCAGGGCAGCAGCCAAGCGTGGACAGCAGGCTTGGGGCAGAGGAAGGTGAAGCAGAGGGGAGCAGAGAGGACAGCGAGGCTGGCAGGGGCTGTGTGCAGGCCTGGGCTGCTGGGCAGCTGCTCCTGCAGCTCTGATGCTGGGGAGGTTGGAGGGGGCTGGTGACACAGGAAGCAGAGATGGGGCCATGGGAAGAGTGGGGATGGGAGCAGGGCAGGCATAGGGGGTATGGGAATGGGAGTGGGGTGAATGCAGATGATGTGGGGAGGGGGGATGGGGTGAATGCAGATGATGTGGGGAGTGGTCTGAGCACAGGTGATGTGGGAACAGAGACAGGAGCAGAAAGAGTGCAGGCAATGGGGGAGAAGAGCCAGGTGCTGTCTGGGCTTGCCCAGCCCTCCTGTCCCGACAGGCTCACAGGGCAGGGCTGTGCCCCTGCCAGGGTCTGCCAGCTCCAGCTCTGCCAGCCCACAGTGGCTGGTGCCTGTGGCCGGTGACCAGCAGTGCCTCAGCAGCATTGCAGCCTTGCCCCTCTGCAGACAAGGTGGACAAGAGGTAGTGGCTGTGAGTGTCTGGGGCCTGGCACAGAGAGGGAAAATCCCATGGAGCTCTTCCACCCATCACTCTCCAGCTCTCTGGCTCTGCTCCCTGGGCAACCAGCCCTTCCTGGCTGGGCAGCCTCCTTGGGAGGGAAGAGGAACAGCTCTTTGTAGGGCCTGCAGGCAGCTTGCAGAGAGGTCTTGGAGGGACAGGAGCTCTTTGTGACCCCTCCAGTCTGTGAGCAGCTGCCCTACAGCCCCCTGACAGTGCTGGGAGATGTTGGAGGGTGTGTGTGCTCAGGCTCCCTGGGAGGTGGAACAGCCCTGTGTGACATGGGTGATCCTGGGTGATGGATCTGGGTCCCTCTGCCCCTGCACCAGGGCAGCTGTGTCTCAGCAGGATGGTGTGGCCTGGTGTGTGCCCACAGGCAGTTTGGTGGGGCAGGGCTGTCACGGCTCTGGCTCTGTGCTGGAGGGCTGTGGGAGTGTGCTGCCTCCTGTGGGAGGGCTTTGGCAAAGTGCTGGGGCCAAAGGATGCTCTGAGCCCCTCGGGGCTGCCATGGTGCTGGGCTGAGAAACAGGAAGCTGAGACAGTTGGGTGAGGAGGACATGAACCCAGCAGTCCACGTCAGCCAAGCTGTGCCTTCCTGTGCAGGGAGACAGCCTCCTTTCGGAGTACAGGAGGTGGTGGTGTCAGTGGTGTGTGCAGCCCTGAGCTGGGGACACTGGCTGTGCCCAGTCGACCCCATCCCCTTGCCTCTTGTAGGGCTTGGGATGCTGGGATGGGGAGATCCCCCCTCAGGGATCAGGGCTCCCAGGCTGACCCTGCCTGTGGAGCTGCCTCCCAGTGCCCACCTGGCACTTGGCTCCCAGCCCCTCCTCCGCTCCCCCAAGCCTGGCATAGGGCAGCAGTGCAGAACAGCTCACCCTTTGTGCCTGCCCGAGCTCCTGGGCCTCAGCTCCTGCCCCTCGGGTTGCAGGACCCGCTCCCCGCCCTCTTCCCAGATGCTCGGTCTTCCTGGCAGCTGAGCCATGGAGACAGAGCTTTCAGAGCCTGCCAGCCTGGCAGGGATGGGAAGGGGAGCAATGGAGACGCTCCAGCCGAGGTCCCCTTTGTGTGTGTCCCTGTGTGGCTGCGCTCTCCTGGCACGCCTGGCTCGTGCTGATGGCTTTGGATGCTGCTGCTGGATCAGGCTCCTGCTGGGACGCCCATCACCGCCTCAGCTGGAGCTGCCGGCTGGGGAGGGATGTTCTGCACCCCTGCCTGCTCCTCTGTGTGTTCATCCATCCACCTCCTGCCTGGTGTGCTGGCTGCCTGGGAAGGTTTTCTTGGCAGGAGCGTTTGGCTGGGCCCGTGCAGCTCTGTCCTGGCTCTCCGTTCCTTGTCACCCTCCCTTGTCACCGTCCCTTCGCAGGGAGCTGAGGGGATGGTGGTTGGTGTGGCTGTGGTCCTGCTGCCTTTCTCTTTCCTGGGGTGCTGCCTGTACTGAGGCTGTGTTCATATGGGTGAGGGGAGATGAGCACTGAGCTGCTGGCCTCAGGACAGGCTGTGTCCTCCCCGTGCCAGCTTTGGGCAGAGGTGGTCACCAGTGCCAGTGTGGGGCTGGCTGGGCACAGACTGCTGGGCTTAGGTCACTCCTGCCAAGCTGGAGGAGGGTGGAAGGCAGCACCCTGCTGGTTGATTTTGGCTGCCACTTAACAGGTAGGTTCCTGACTGTCACACAGCCACAGGAGCCTGTTGTGGGTTCTCAGGAGGGCAGCGAGGCTCTTGGTGAGTGTCCCAGTCCTGCAGGCCAGCATCACACCCAGTTCAACAGACAGCATGTGGCCAGGATATTTTTTGGTAGTGGTAGGGACAAGGAGTGCCAGAACACACTCAGATAGTGACTTTATGGCCACCAAAGTTGCTCATCTCTGTTGGAGAACGTGGGAAGCTCAGGCAGAGGATGGCAAGCACTGCGAGCTCCCGCAGCGTCACCACTGGGGCTTGAGAACAGGGCCAAGGAGAGAGCCTTGGGCTCTAGGGGAGTCCATGGGCTGGAGGGGATTGTCATGTTTGCCTGGAAAGCTGCTGGCAGGAAAGGACCTGGGGGATGCTGGTCAATGCTGGCTGACCATCAGCCCAAGTGTGCCCAAGTGGCTGAGAAGGCAAATGGCACTTGGCTTGTACCAGCCACAGGACCAGGGCAGTGCCCAGTGCCCATCCCTCTGAGCTGGGCACTGCTGAGGCACCTCCAATCCTGAGGAACCCTCACAAGAAAGACATTGAGGGGTTGGAACGTGTCCAGGGAAGGGAATGGAGCTGGGGAAGGGTCTGGAGCCCCAGGAGCAGCTGAGGGAGCTAGGAAGGGGCTCAGCCTGGAGGAAAGGGGGATCTGGGGGGACCTTGTGGCTCTGCACAACTCCCTGCCAGGAGGGTGGAGTCACGAGGGAGTTGAGCTCTGCTCCCAGGTAAAGTGACAGGACAAGAGGAAATGGCCTCAAGTTGTTCTGGAGAGGTTTAGGTTGGATATTAGGAAAAATTTCCTCCTTGATAAGGTGGTCAGGCACAGCTGCCCAGGGCACTGGTAGAGTCGCCAACCCTGGGAGCATTCAAAAGATGTGTGGGTGTGGCACTTGGGGACATGGGTCAGTGGTGAACATGGCAGCTGGGGGAATGGTTTGGCTTGGTGATCTTAGAGGGTGTTTTCAACCTAAACAATTCCATGATTCTTTGTTTGGAGGAGTTGTCATGGTGCTTGGGCATGACTTGGAACTACATGTGAACACCTCCCTAACCCAACCAGAGTCTCATGTTGCCCAGGTCCCAGCCTGGAGAGGGTGTTTTCAGGACAGGGCTGTGACACTCTGGTGCAGGGGGCAGCTGGACACTGGGGAGCAGGAGGAGCAGCTGCACTGGCATAGAGAAACCCTCTGAGATGTCTCCTGTGGCTACATAAGACCCCCATGATGCTTTGTGATGTCTCTGTGCTTTCCCACGTAAGTTTTGGCAGCTGGTGCCCGTCCCTGCCCTCTTGCTCCACTCATCCCACTCTCATATCTCTGGTATTTACCCACCAGCTGGCAGCAGCTCCCAGGGACATCCCTGGGTGATGCTTGGGCAATTGCCTGAAGAGCAGGACCTTCCTGGGGGATTCCTACATCTCCTGTGTCTCTCTTGCTCTGGGGACATGGGACAGGATGGCGTGGGGGAGCACACAGGGGACTGGCACGTGGGTCCTCCCCAGCCCTACAGGTCCCCTGGCTGGGAGAGCCAGGGTGAGGGATGGGTCTCTTGGAGCTGGCTGGGCAGCGAGGTTTGGGGAATGGGAGTGGGGCAGATGTTGGTGTAGGGACACTGGAGCAGCCCAGCAGGGCCAGGCTCAAATGGGTTCCTAAATGCCCTGGGGAAAATTCATGTGTGCCCACCCCTCTAGCGCTGCTGCTCATGCTGTTGCAAACCCTCCCTGCAGGTATTTTACCCCCTGGGAGGAGTGGAGAGACAAAGAAGTATTTTGTTGAAAACCTGCTCTCCTTTTTCCTGAGAGGGAAAAAATTTCCCAAACGTATTGTGGCTCCAGTTCGTTTCTCTGCCCATTCCCTGGGGCTGCAGTGGCTGTTCATGTCTAGGGTGGGGATAGGGGAGGCACATCATCTTGCTCCAAAAGTAATTAAAGTCAGGGATAATTTTTCTGGAGGAGGGTGGAACCCTGGGAAGGCGACAGGAATGAGTCTGGGACTGAGCACATCAGAAGCTGCTTTTTATTGTGGCTGCTGAGCTAAATATATCCACAGAGGCACGGAGCTGTTCCCATGTGTCTGCTGCACGGGTGAGGGCTGCAGGGGTGCTTGTGCACTGCCTGCCCTGCCAGGGACACCCATCCCTGTGCCCCAAACACAGCCCAGGGGTCCTGGACTTTGCTCCTGGGTGAGTGAGCAGCAGAGACCCATGCATGAAGCTGTGTCAGGGCAGGCTCAGGCTGGATCTCAGGGAAAGGTTCTTCCCCAGAGGGTGCTGGGCACTGCCCAGGCTCCCCAGGGAATGGGCACGGCCCCGAGGCTGCCAGAGCTCCAGGACAATGTTCCCAGGGATGCACAGGGTGGGATTGTTGAGGTGTCTGTGCAGGGCCAGGGCTTGGACTGGATGGTCCTGGTGGGTCCCCTCCAGCTCAGGAGATTCCATGATTCTGAGTCCCAGTGCACACAGCGGCTCTCAGGTCTCGATGTGGCTTGCCAGGGATGTGGTTTGAAGGAATTAATAGCTGTGTTTATGGAGCACCCGGGGAGGGGAGCTGTGCAGTCATTAGCACTAATGAGAGCTATTTGCATGGCGCTTGGCTCCAAACTCCTTTTTCCATGAGTCCCGTGGGAGCCCCCAGCTTCCTGCTGCCGGTGCATCCAGCACAGCCCTGCACAAGAGCAGTGTCTGTGCAGGTCCAGCAGCTCTGCTCCCACATTTCTCAGGCAGGGGTTGAGTGCAGTGCGTGGGATGGGATGGGGTGGGTGGGTCACGCTCTCAGGAGCCAGCGCAGCCTCGCCTGTCCCGGTCCCATCGTCGAGTCTGAGGCTGGGGACAGCTTTTGGGCTGGGTGGTGGTTTGGTTCAAACAGTGAGGACTGTCTTGTCTTGGTTTTGCATTTTGCATTTCAAGCCTTTGTAGCTGTGGTTTGAAGTGTCTGTGTTGGGAGCGAGCAGGGCTGTGCTGTGGCCTGGCTGCCTGACTCTGCCCCAGTCCCTGCTGGGGCTGCTTCAATGCCATGGCCCTGAGTGTGCCCAGCCCTGCCAGGGGCACTGGGGTGACTGCACAGCTGTGAGGGCTGCCTGGCCCAGACTGGTGCTCTGGAGCAGTTCTAGGGGCAGGCTGTGTGTTGCCACTCGCTCTGTGCCCAGCCCTGCCTGTCACCTCATTCGTGGAGGTGTCTGGTGGTATTTCTGGGATGTGTCAACCTCTGTTCTCAGCTACAAACAGGTCAGGGCTATGGCTGGCTGCAGCAGCTAAAGCATCCCCTGCCCTGTATGCTCTGTGCCACAGGCAGAGGTGCTGCCCGTGCCCTGCCTGCATGAACCACGTTTCCAGCAGGGGTTGTTGAATCTCCTGAGCTGGAAGAGACACACAAGGTTCACTGAGTCCAACTCCTGGTCCTGTGCAGGACACCCCAGCAATCCCACCCTGTCCCTGGCAGTGCTGTCCAAACTCTCCTGGAGCTCTGGCAGCCTCGAGGCTGTGCCCATTCCCTGGGGAGCCTGGGCAGTGCCCAGCACCCTCTGGGGGAAGAACCTTTCCTGATATCCAACCTAACCTGGCACAGCTTCAGCTGCTACACTGGGTCCTGTCACTGGTCACAGAGAGCAGAGATCAGAGGTGCTCCTTGTGGGCATGCTGCAGACCTCAATAAGGTCTGACCTCAGGCTGCTTTTGTCCAGTCTGAATGAGCCAAGTGACCTCAACCACTTCTCATATGGTTCCTCAAGGCCCTTCACCATTCTTGTGTCCCCCCTTTGGACACACCCTAATACCTTTATGTTTTTCTTGCACTGTGGTGCTCAAAACTCAGCACACAGCACTCCAGGTGAGGCTGCACCAGTGCAGAGCAGTGGGCAGCAGCCTTTTCCCTCTGGTTGTGCTGGACTAGACACGCTCTAGGACATTGATCACAGGATGGGCTGAGCTCACATCCTCAGGACCAGGCTGGTGTCCCTCAAGCCTGGGCTGCCCTCAGCTTGCTTCTCTTCCCGTAGGATCCGTCCGCAGCTGCCCAAGGAGAAGATAGAGGGATGTCACATCTGTACCTCGGTGACACCTGGCGAGCCCCAGGTGCTGCTGGGGAAGGACAAGGCCTTCACCTATGACTTTGTCTTTGACCTGGACACGTGGCAGGAGCGGATCTACACAACGTGTATGGGGAAGCTCATCGAGGGCTGCTTCGAGGGCTACAATGCCACTGTGCTGGCCTACGGGCAGGTACAGGCTCTGCCCTCAGAGCTGGGCTCTCCAGCAGCACTGGGGGTACTGAGAGGGCACTGCAGAGGTTAAGGAAGGTGGAGGGTGTGTGAGATCCTGGGTATGGGGAGAACAGAGCTGTCCCTGGTTGGGTGAGAGCTGGGGGCAGGGGTGGCCTTGGGTGGGAAGAGGGAGTGGCAGGGCTGGGAGTGCAGGAGCTGATGTGTTGCTGGGGGTCACAGTGGCTCAGCAAGGGTGTTTGGGGAGCCTGAAGTAGCAGGGGGAAAGTGTGGGGTACCTTGGGCAGAGCTGAGCCTGGAAGGGCCCAGCCAGCTCCCCCTCCCTGTCTCTGCAGACTGGCGCGGGGAAGACCTACACCATGGGCACGGGCTTCGACATGAGCACCTCAGAGGAGGAGCAGGGCATCATCCCCAGGGCCATCAGCCACCTCTTCAGCGGCATCGAGGAGCGCAAGCGAGCGGCCCAGAGCCAGGGCGTGGCAGCACCCGAGTTCAAAGTCAGCGCCCAGTTCCTGGAGGTGGGTGGTGCCAGGTCTGGGGGACACCAGGGCCCTGCCCTGTCCTTGCTCCCCTCCTGTGCCTTGGGCTCCTCCAGATCTCCATGTCCTGACTGGTTCCCGACAGAGCTGCACCCTCCATCCAATCTGTAGCATGGCACTGGGGATGTGTGCTGGTGCACTTGAAGCACCCACATGTTGTTGACCTCACGATGGCTACAGATTGGATGGAGGGAGCTCCCACCATGGGAAAGGGTCTTATTGCTTGGTCCCCTGGAGATCCAGGGGCTCTGGGCTGTCTTACCCCTGCTTGAGGTCAAGGATAGCCTGCTGCCTTGGACCAGAGTTCCCAGTGAAACAGGAGGAGAAGAAAGTGCCACTCTTGGCGGGGAGTTGAGGAAGGACTGTGCTATTTTCCATGTCCATGTTGTTGCATCTCTGACCTGCCTCTGTCCTGGCTTCTCCTATTCAAAAGCCTCTTCTATTAACTGCTTTGTTCCCTGGAGAAGTTTGTCCTGGGAAGCCCATAGACCTTGTGTGTTGGCAGAGTTTTTCCTGGGCTGATAGAGCAAAGAGGTGCAAGTGGGAACTGTTTTAAGGCCCCAGTGAGAAAGCACAGGGTGGTGTTGAGCAAAGCTGAGCTTCCAAGCAAGCTTCATCTGGTTGAGGTTGTGACTTGGGATGTGCCCAGAGGAGATGGGCAGGGAGGGGCCCTGTGCTGTGATCTTGCCTCTGGGTGGCTTTGTTGGCCATCACATCTGGGTGTCTTCAGATGTTGATGGCTTGGAGAGGGCCCAAAGCCACCTCCTTGCTGAAGAAATCCTTCCCACTTTGTCTCCATGTGCAGAGCCCTTGTTAGCTCCTGCACTGCTGTTGTGTCCTCCTGTTGCCATCACTTGGTTTGTCCAAGCTCCTGGTTGTGCCCAACTGTGCTCAGTTTTTGGGGCTTCTCTTTAGGGATCCTTGGTGCTGGGATGGAAATTTGCTTTACTTCTGGGGACAATTTCCTGCCTGTCCTGAAGTCCTGCATGGCTGAATCAGCACATGGCCACGTCAGGCACTGGTCACCAACCCTACTGTCGTGGCAGGGGCACAGGATTTGTTCTGGCTGATCCCTGTCTTGTGATTTTCCTCCTGGGAGCAGACTCTGGGATCAGGTTTAAACCTTTGAGGAGCCTGGTGGCACCTGGGGCAGCCAGGGACGGATTAGCCTGATCCTTCCTGCTGGCCAGGCACCTGCAGTCCTCGGGTGACCCAGTGCTATGGGATGTGGGTGCAAGGGGTGACACTGAAGGGTGGTAGCAGGGGGCAGATGGGCAGGGGTGTCCCTCCACCCCAGGCTGAGAGGGGACACTGCAGAGTTAAGATATGGATGGAGTCAGCTCTGGGGCAGCAGGGATTTCCTGCTTTTTCAGCACTCCCTGGTCCTTCTTGTTCCCTTTCCACCTGACAGAGATGACCTTGAGCTGTGATGAGAGTGGGGTTTCACTGGCTCGTGTGGCCACGTGAGCCAGGAAGGTCAGGGGGATGTGCAGCTCCTGGGCACCTGCTCAGTGGAGTTCCTTGCGTGCACCAGGAACTGGACAGGTTTGGTCAGCAGAAACCAACCAGACTGCAGCTCAGAGCTTTGTGTGGCAAGTTCTGGAGCACCAGTCTGATGAGGAGTGCCTGAGGGAACTGGAGGGCTCCGTGTGTAGAAGAGGAGGCTCAAGGGGACCTTCTTTCTCTCTGTAACTTCCTGACAGGAGAGTGGGGCCAGATGGGGGTCGGGCTCTGTTCCCAGGGACAAGGAACAGAAGAAGAAACAGCCTCAAGTTGTGCCAGTTGAGGTTTAGATTGGATATTAGGAAAAATTTCTTCCCTGAAATTGTGGTCTGGCATTGGCACAGGCTGCCCAGGGCAGCAGTGGAGTCACCATCCCTGGAAGTGGTCAGAAGATGTGTGGGTGTGGCATTTGGGGACATGGTTTAGAGGTGAACATGGCAGCGCTGGGGTAAATGGTTGGGCTTCATTATCTTAGAGGGCTAAGATTTGATTCTGTGCACCATCCATGATTCTGTGCACCATCTCCTCTCTGCATGCACGTGTTTGTGCCTCCTCTCCTACACATGCACACCGCCCAGCTCCCCTGCTCAGCCCTGCAGACGCGTGTGAGCACACACAGCTATGGGGGACTGGCAGCAGGGCACCAGAGGGCAGCTCCTGCCAGTCCCACAGTGCCAGGCTTGAGCAGCCTCGTGCTTCCTCTGCTCACCCCACCCCACTGCTGCCCCACTCAGCTATACAACGAGGAGATCCTGGACCTGTTTGACAGCACCCGCGACCCCGATGCACGCCACCGCAAATCCAACATCAAAATCCACGAGGATGCCAGTGGGAGCATCTACACCACAGGGGTCACATCACGCCTCATCAGCTCCCAGGATGAGGTGGGTGCAGGGTGGGGCAGACACAGAGCAGGGATGGCAGCTGGGTGCCATTGGGCAGGGATGTGCTGTGTGGGGACAGCATGGTGGGGGAAGATCTCTCCCAGGATGGGAGTGAAGTCCTGGGTGTGTTCTGGTAAAGGTCAGTGTGTCCACTGAGCTGCACAGGGTCTGTCCTGACTCCCTAGAAGGATGCTTTAAGATTTCCTTCCCTGCCTGGTGTCATTGTAGCTGATCCAGTGCCTAAAACAAGGAGCTCTCTCCCGCACCACCGCCAGCACCCAGATGAACGTGCAGAGCTCCCGGTCCCACGCCATCTTCACCATTCACCTGTGCCAGACAAGAGTGTGTGCCCGCCCAGAGCTGGTGAGATGTGGTCCTGCCTCATGGCCAGGCTGTTCCTGGGTTCCATACCCAGGTGATGCAGGAAGTCCCTGTGGGAAGGGGGGAGAGGGTTTGAAGTCTGGCAAAGAGAAGCAGGGATTTTTCTGTCTTCTTTCCAGTCATAGCCAGCATTTGGATTTAATGGGAGCTGAGGATGAGCTGATCCAAGGCAGGATGGCTCAGAGCAAGCTGCTCTTGGGATCCTGTCCCCATCTCTGAGGGGCTGGATAGGGAGGGTGAATGCTCAGACTCTCACTGAGGTCTGAGTGAAGGTGAGGGAGCCTCTGCCTGCTCCAGTCTGCAGCGGTGATCCCTCGTGTGTCCCTGGCTGCAGGTGAATGAGGAGGTGAGCAGCCTTCTGGATGGATCCCAACCTGCTGCTGAGTACGAGACCTTGACAGCCAAGTTTCACTTTGTGGACCTGGCTGGCTCGGAGAGACTGAAGCGGACGGGTGCCACTGGCGAGAGAGCGAAGGAAGGGATCTCCATCAACTGTGGGCTGGTATGGCAGCAGGCTGCACTGTGGGCAGGGGGAGTGGCAAGGCAAGGCCTGCCAGGGGAAGCCTGTGACACTTCTGGGTCTTGCCTGGAGCCACCCTGGGCTGTTGGGGTACTGCTGTCCTGGCTGGGGTTTGTGCTGCCCGTGCCTGATGGAAGAACACGCACAGTGCCAAAGGAAACTTGTGCAGTGGGGAGGGGTGCAGCTGGGCACAATGGTGCAGGTCCCAAAAGTGTGAGATCTGCTAATCAGAGCTAAAAAACCCTCTATGGGACTTGATGCTTCTTCTCAGTGCAGCATGGGAGAGAGGCACAGCCCAGGCTAAGGGAAGCCCCATGCCTGCCCCTTATGCAAACCTGTGCCTGCCCCAGGCCTGACATGCTGGCTGCATGGCAGCTGCGTCCTCACCAGGGCTGAATCCAGGGGGGCCTTCCCTTTATGTTGGTAGCTGGCCTTGGGGAATGTCATCAGTGCCCTTGGAGACCAGAGCAAGAAAGTCGTGCACGTGCCCTACCGTGACTCCAAGCTCACCCGCCTGCTGCAGGATTCCCTCGGGGGCAACAGGTAAGGGGGTCCCAGGCTGGAGCTGAGCTTGAGGTGAGGGGCTGCCAGGGCTGTCCTCCTGCACATGAGGCTGAGGGGGCTCTGGAGCTCTGTAGGAGCTATCTCAGGACTCCAGGTGAGGGTCTGGTGAGGAAGAAATGCCTTCTTCCAGGCACAGCATGGCTTTGCAGATGTAAAGGCTGTGGCTCCTTATCAGCCTCGGGTGCAATTAGCAGCTTTGGCAGAATCAGCTGGTGCAAAACCTTCCTGAGTCCTCACAGATCTGGGACTTAGCAAGTGATGGTGCCTAGCATGGGATTGAATTCCCTGCCTCTTCTCCAAAGAGGGTGGCATTGAGGAAGGGCTGCCTTTGCTCTGTGCTGTGTTATGTGCTTGAGGGGTCTTGTGGCTGCTCTGGCTCTGGAAGGGATGAACCCAGTTCATACCTTGTTTTAAAACCCAGAACAGCCCAGGATGGGCTTCCATCCAGGATGGGTGTCTGGGGGCATGTGGTCTGTGCTGAGTCCTGAGTTCCCACCTGCTGGGTTGCTGAACTGTGCAGGGACTGTCTTTCACCCTGCCCTTGCATCCCTAAGCCAAACCATCATGATTGCCTGTGTGAGCCCCTCTGACCGGGATTTCATGGAGACCCTGAACACGCTCAAGTACGCGAACCGGGCTCGCAACATCAAGAACAAGGTGGTGGTGAACCAGGACAAGACGAGCCAGCAGATCAGCGCCCTGCGCGCGGAGATCGCCCGCCTGCAGATGGAGCTGATGGAGTACAAGGCAGTGAGTGTCCTGCTGTGCCCTGGCCAGCAAGGGAAACACCTGCAGCCAGTTGTTCAGTGCCCCCCAGTGGCATGGGGGAGAGAACTGGAAGAGTAACAGTGAGAAAACTCGCTGGTTTAGTTAGATACAGTTTAAGAAGTAAAGCAAACCAAGGAACTCATTCCCCGTGTCCCATCACAGGGAGGTGTTCAGCCATCCCCAGCCCAGCAGGGCTCTCTCAGGTGTAACAGTGACTCGGGACAACACTCCAGGCATCCTGTTTCTCCTTCCTTCCCCTAGCTTTATATGCTGAGCATGGCATCACCTGGTTTGGGATATCCCTGTGGTTAGTGGGGGACAGCTGTCCTGTATGTGTCCCCCCAGCTCATTGTGCACCCCTGGCCCAAATGCTGGTGGATCAGGGTGAGGGGCAGAACAGCCCTTGCTGCTGTGCAAGCCCCACTCAGCAGGAGTTAAATCATCCCTGTGGGTTCAGTGCTGTTTTCAGCACAGATCCCTAACACAGCACCACACAAAGCTGCTGTGAGGAAAATGAACTCCACCAAAGGCAAACCCAGCTGATGGAGTGACTCTGGTGAGGAGGTGGAGACAGATGCAGAAAGCCCCCTCCTTGTGTTTGAAGTGGGGCAGGTTTAGTGGGACAGCAGTTTAGTGGGACCTCCTGCATCCCATCCCCTGCCCCTGTGGATAGGGGTAACTGCTAGGAGGAGTCAGGAGGCTTTAGAAATAGGCTCTCAGCTCCTGCCTGTCAAGGCAGGACCTTGGCCAGGTTTTGGGGCTAAGCCAGGGAGAAGCCCTGAAGCATCTCTACCCCTCTGCATGTTCAGCTCAGACTTTCCTGCTCCCTAGGTTTGTCTCTCATGTCTGGGGTTGCCCCCGGGGGTGCAGTGGTGGGTCTCTGTGTCCCAGCTTGCCCTGCACTCAGGGGCTTCCCTCCTGTGCCCACAGGGCAAGCGGGTGATCGGGGAGGATGGCGCAGAGGGCTACAGCGACCTGTTCCGTGAGAACACCATGCTGCAGAAGGAGAACAGCGCCCTGCGCATGAGGGTGAAGGCCATGCAGGAGGCCATCGATGCCATCAACAGCAGGGTCACCTACCTCATGAGCCAGGAGGCCAACCTGATGCTGGCCAAAGCAGGTGAGGCTGGGCTGGTAGGTGGCGTGGTGGGCCAGCCCAGGCAGCAGCTGGGACGGGGGCTGTGACACAGCCAGGGTCTGCCTCTCTCCACCTGTGCCTCTGTGCTGCAGGTGACAGTAACGAAGCCATCGGCACCCTCATCCAGAACTACATCCAGGAGATTGAGGAGCTGAGGTGAGTGGGCACACAGCTGGGGAGTCACTGGGCTCCTAGGGTGAGTGGCTCACACAGCTCAGTGCCTCCAGCCTTGCTGGGGTGAACTGTAAGCCTTGTGGAGCAGCAGCTGGTGGCACTGCTGCTACACAGGGTTGAAGGAGGCCCAGACTTGGTGCCAGGGGGTGCTTTGGCTATTGTTGTCCTTGGTGTGGGCATTGATGGAGGGGGAGGTCCTGTTTGAAGTGTCTGGGTCTTCCAGGGACTGCTGCCTCCCAAAGGTGGGTTCATCCCGGTTTCTTGCTCAATCCTGGTAGCCTGTCTGGCAGCACTGTGGCTTTCTGACCCATCATTAGTGGGAATGGCTTAGTAGTGACTCTGTCCCTGGCTCACACCATCTGAGCACATCATGTTCAGTCTGTAGAAGGCTCTGGGGAGACCTTGGAGCCCCTTCCACTGCCTAAAGGAGGCTTATAAGAAAGACGGAGAGTGCTGGATTTTTTTTTTT
This sequence comes from Phainopepla nitens, assembly GCA_013400175.1. Lineage (NCBI taxonomy): Eukaryota > Metazoa > Chordata > Aves > Passeriformes > Bombycillidae > Phainopepla > Phainopepla nitens. Next base: position 430,448 of record VXBQ01005387.1, on the reverse strand, counting down.
AAATGTGGAAAGATAGTGATAGGACAAGGGAAAATGGCTTTAAACTAAAAGTGGAAAGATTTAGCTTAGAAATTAGGAAGAAATTCTTCCCTGTGACGGTGGTGAGGCAGTGGAACAATTTGCCCAAAGCAGCTGTGGCTATCCCCTCTCTGCAAGTGTATGGAGCTTGGAGCAACCTGGTCTAGCGGGAGGTGTCCCTGCCCATGGCAGGAATGTGGAATGAGATGAGGTTTAAGGTCCCTTCCAGCCCAAACCATTTTGTGATTCTAAACCCAGGCAAGTTTCCCTGCTGTAGGGCCAGTGGGACGGCCCCCCATTGACTGTGCCCTGTTTGCACTCCCTAGGACAAAGCTCCTGGAGAGCGAGTCCATGAACGAGTCCCTGCGCCGCAGCCTGTCGCGGGTCTCGGCCCGGGCCCCCTTCCCCGTGGGCTCCTCGCCGGGCGCGGGCCTGGCCGGGCTCTGCAGCCCCGCGGCTCCCGTGGACACCGAGGCCTCTGACGTGCTCCGGCGGGCCAAGCAGGACCTGGAGCGCCTCAAGAAGAAGGAGCGGCGGCAGCAGAGGAAGAGGTGAAGGGAGGAGCTGCGGAGGTGTTGAAGGGGGGGGCTGTGTGCCGCTCTGGCCCTGTGGGGTTGGGTATCCTGCTGTCTCTGTCTGTGCTGCAGCTGGGCTCCTGCTCAGCTGGGTTCCCCTCCCTGCCCTGCCCCGCCCTGCTCTTGGTCTCCTTTTCACCCACCACGTAATTCCGGGGGCTGTTTTCCCCAAAGGGTCCAAAAGCAGGAGGGAGGGTGGGTGCAGCAGAACCTGTTCCTGGCCTCTCTCATGCTGGGACTCACAGCCCCACTCTGCTCCCCCCAGCCCAGAGAAGGAGGCGTTTAAGAAGCGGCAGAAACTGCAGCAGGACAATGGGGAGGAGACGGATGAGAACGAGGTGGAAGAGGTGAGGGGGCATTGTGCTCACGCTGCAGGGGTGTCTGGGTGTGGAGCACAGTAATTGCCACGCGTGGGACAGGGACCAAGCTCAGCCTGGCCCCTGGAGCAGGCTGGAAGGGGGACAGGGACCAAGCTCAGCCTGGCCCCTGGAGCAGGCTGGAAGGGGGACAGGGACCAAGCTCAGCCTGGCCCCTGGAGCAGGCTGGAAGGGGGACAGGGACCAAGCTCAGCCTGGCCCCTGGAGCAGGCTGGAAGGGGGACAGGGACCAAGCTCAGCCTGGCCCCTGGAGCAGGCTGGAAGGGGGACAGGGACCAAGCTCAGCCTGGCCCCTGGAGCAGGCTGGAAGGGGGACAGGGACCAAGCTCAGCCTGGCCCCTGGAGCAGGCTGGAAGGGGGACAGGGACCAAGCTCAGCCTGGCCCCTGGAGCAGGCTGGAAGGGGGACAGGGACCAAGCTCAGCCTGGCCCCTGGAGCAGGCTGGAAGGGGGACAGGGACCAAGCTCAGCCTGGCCCCTGGAGCAGGCTGGAAGGGGGACAGGGACCAAGCTCAGCCTGGCCCCTGGAGCAGGCTGGAAGGGGGACAGGGACCAAGCTCAGCCTGGCCCCTGGAGCAGGCTGGAAGGGGGACAGGGACCAAGCTCAGCCTGGCCCCTGGAGCAGGCTGGAAGGGGGACAGGGACCAAGCTCAGCCTGGCCCCTGGAGCAGGCTGGAAGGGGGACAGGGACCAAGCTCAGCCTGGCCCCTGGAGCAGGCTGGAAGGGGGACAGGGACCAAGCTCAGCCTGGCCCTGGAGCAGGCTGGAGGGGTCATTTTGCTGAGGATTCCATGCTGGAGCAAGGGGGAAGCTGGATACTTCCCAGTCAGCCTGGCTGTAAAACAAGGAGTCCTTGTTTTTGGGAGCTTGGTTTCAATCAGCATAGGTGAAGAGGGGTTGGGCTGCTCAGCTGGGAAGGGATGGATGCAAGAATGGATGGGTCAAATTGCTGTTCCTCTGAGCAGTGTGTGCTGGGAGTCCAGAAATGGTGCTGCAGCCCCTGAGCATCCTGTGGGGGAGGCTGAACCCCACTTGGGGGGGCTGTGGCCCATTGCTGTAGGGTGAGCTCAGGTTTGGAGGAGGGAGAAGCTGTAGGGAGGACAGAGCATCCTGCTGGCTGAGATTAGGCACTCATCTCTTAGGAGGAGGAAGAACAGGATGAGAGTGGCTGTGAGGAAGAGGATGGGCGTGAGGATGAAGATGAGGACTCGGGCAGTGAAGAGAGCCTGGTGGACTCGGACTCAGATGCAGAGGAGAAGGGTAAAGTGGAAATCTGTGTGCAGCCATGGGCATGGAGGGGCACTTCTGGTATCTCTGGCAATGAGCTCTGCTCTTGGGGAGGCAGAGTTCACCAGAATGCCCCAACCATGTCTGCTCTGTGGGACTTGGCAGAGCCCCAGAGTTGCTACAGTGCTCTTTGGGGTGCTGCTGCTCCCCAGCAATGTGGGTTCCCATCAGCTCCTCTGCCCTCTCCATGTGCTGGGACTCAGTGGAGCCATGGAAGTGATGCTCCCCATGCCTCCCAGCCTGACTTTCTCCTCTGCCTCCAGCTGTGAATTTCCAGGCTGACCTGGCAGATCTGACCTGTGAGATTGAGATCAAGCAGAAGCTGATTGATGAGCTGGAGAACAGCCAGCGGCGTTTGCAGACCCTCAAGCACCAGTATGAGGAGAAGCTGATCCTACTGCAGAACAAGATTCGGGACACGCAGCTGGAGCGGGACCGGGTCCTGCAAAACCTCAGTGAGAACTGCCTCACCCATGGGATCCCATTCTGACAGCCTCAGACCCCAGTTCCAGCTCAAGCCCAGCTAGATCCACCCCTTGCTCTGGTAGAGCTTTGTCACCTCCCTGCTTCTACCTGAATCCCTGGCACCCCCAAGACTCTGCTTGTCTTGCCGTGGGAGCAGCATCCATCAGCTGCACAGCTCTGGACCCTGCTGGTGCTGGAGAAGGATGGCGAGGCAAAGCCTCTTCCAGCCTTGTGCACCACTTCATGAGTGGGGAAACTGAGGGGCTGAGGGGCAAAAGGCCCAGTGGTGTGGCTGATCTCCAGGCTTAAGTAGGGCAGGGTCACCCATGTATGTGTCAGTCTGCAGCTCTGCTCAGGCCAGCCACTGTATCTCCACTCTGTGCTGAGCTCTTCCAGCAGGTGTTCCAAACAGGTCCCAGTTCACGATGGGGTGAGGGGGGCTCTGGTGGGACGGGGAGGGACACAGTGCTTGGTGCCTCCAGGCAGGGTATGTGAGTACAGGAGGATCCTGTGGCCGTTGCGAGCCCTGTTCCCACCCACCAGGCACCATGGAGTGCTACACGGAGGAGAAAGCCAACAAGATCAAAGCAGACTATGAGAAGCGGCTGAAGGAGATGAACCGGGACCTGCAGAAGCTCCAGGCAGCCCAGAAGGAGCACGCTCGCCTGCTCAAGAACCAGTCCCGCTACGAGCGGGAGCTGCGGAAGCTGCAGGCAGAAGTGGCCGAGATGAAGAAGGCAAAGGTACCTGGATGTGCCGGGGCAGGGAGGAATGACCTGGACAAGCCTGGCTCCCCGCTTGTTTGCCACTCTGGTGGCAAGTGCAGAGCCTCTGTGTGCTGGGTGGGTGGTGCCCCGGGCAGTGGCACAGGCGGCCGCTCCCTCGCAGGTGGCGCTGATGAAGCAGATGCGGGAGGAGCAGCAGCGGCGGCGGCTGGCGGAGACCAAGAGGAACCGGGAGATCGCGCAGCTCAAGAAGGAGCAGCGCCGGCAGGAGGTGAGAGCCTGGCTTGCCCCGTGCTGCCCGTGGCCCCGTGCAGGAGGCTGGTCTGGCTGGGGAGGGGGTGTTTGTCCTGCCTTGGCGCTCCAGGTGCTCACAGATACCTCGAGTCAGTGCAGCTTGGTGAAGCCTCACTGGAGCAGTCCTAGCAGAGCACAGCTGGATGAATGGCTCCCAGAGGCTTCCCACAGCTCCTGTTGTGGTTGTGGGGGATGCTGTGGGAGGGGGGAACGTGTAACCAGAGCCAGCTCAAGGCTGGGAGCCTGCTCGTTGTTAGAATCAGGACTGAGACTGTGCCAAAGGGAGCGCTGGGACTGCAACCACCGCTGGGCTATCTGGGCTGGACCTCAGGGGTTTTTTCTTTCTCACTCATGCAGTTCCAGATCAGGGCTCTGGAATCTCAGAAGCGACAGCAGGAGATAGTGCTGCGGAGGAAAACCCAGGAGGTGAGGAAAGGGGGTTTCCTCCACATAGCCCCCAGCTCCCATGGAGGTCTGGGCCCCACTGCTTGGCTTGGAGAAATCCCATCCTTCAGATAGGGCTGGCTTTGGGAATGGGGTTCCCAAAAAAGAAGGGCGGGGTTTTATGGCTCAGGAACCAGTTGGGAAATGGTTGTAGGCAGCAGCAGAGTTCCCCATCCTGAGCAGCAGAGCCTGGTGGCAGGGGTGGGCTATGAGGGAGGAGAGGGAACCCCATGAGGCACAAATGGGCTTTGGGTCTACGGAGCTGCTGCTCTCAGACCTCTGGGGACCTGGGGGTGATGCCAGTGGGTTTAGGCTGGGTGGGGCTGCCCAGCTGACACCCTCTCTTCTGTCCTTGCTGCGGGCAGGTGTCAGCACTGCGCCGCCTGGCCAAGCCCATGTCAGACCGGGTGGCGGGCAGGATGAGCCAGAAGCCGGCCATGCTGGACTCGGGCGCAGAGGTCTCGGCCAGCACCACCTCCTCCGAGCCCGAGTCTGGCGCTCGCTCCGTCTCCAGCATTGTGCGCCAGTGGAACAGGAAAATCAACAACTTCCTGGGAGACCCCTCGTCCCCCATTAATGGGGCTCGGCCTGCCAGGTCAGGGCAGGGGCTGCGTGGTAGGGGTGAGACATCCCAGGGACCCCCATGCCTGGCTTTTGGCTGGTGCTGGAAGTTGAAGGGTGGCTTCTTAGTGTCCACTTGACCCAGATTAAATCAGTGACCCTGTGTTAAGCTGTGCTGGCAGTGTGAATGTCACCTGGGCTTGAGCCCAAAGCTGGCCTTCCATGAGGATTAAATGCCATAGCACAAGCCCTGCTGGACTCATCTCTCGTCCTGCTTTGCTAGGAAGAAATGGAAAAGTTGGGCAATACAGAAACAACACAGATGCATCCTCTGTTTCTGGCCTGCCAGATCCCAGACATCTTCCTAGCTCTCCAGCATGGTATGGCCATTTCCCATATGCCTCTTCTTCCCTCTGGCTGTAGGAAGAAGTTCCCCAAGAAGGGGACGAGCCAGACCTTCAGCAAAGCTGCCCGGCTCAAGTGGCAGTCGCTGGAGCGGCGCATCTTTGACATTGTCATGCAGAGAATGACCATTGTCAACCTCGAGGCAGACATGGAGAGGCTCATCAAGGTGACTGTGGCACTGGGGACAGAGAGGGCTGGGTGACGGGTGCAGGACAGGGAGATGGCCATGTGAGCAGTGCTAATCCCCCTTCCCTTTTCTCCCAGAAACGTGAGGAGCTGTCACTGCTGCAGGAGGCATTGCTGGGCAAGAGGGCAAAGCTGCAGGCAGAGAGCCCCATGGAGCAGAAGGGTCTGCAAGAGCTGAACGAGGAGATTGAGGTCCTGGGGGCCAACATTGACTATATCAATGACAGCATTTCAGACTGCCAGGCCACCATCATGCAGATTGAGGAGACCAAGGTGGGCAGTGGGACTGGGTCTGCCTGGCAGGGGGAAAGTGAGAGCATCCCTCTGTGGAAAGAGCATCCTTGGGCACAGCCAGCTGGGGTTGGGCTCTGGTCAGAGGACCCAGAGTCCTCTAAGCTGTCACTCTTGGTGGGGCTTCACCCACACAGTCACTTCTCATTAGGTGATTAATTATGGAGAGAGTTCTGGCAGGTCCTTGCATGTCCATGGACAGGTGTCATGCTCCCCTGGAATTTAGGGAAGCTGTGGCGCCCATTTGCCCATGGGGCTGGTGGTCATTTGTCCCCATGGTTGCTTCATGTGCTGGAAACACCCCAGGAGGACTGGCTTTTTCCCAGCAGAAGCCGTCTAGGTTTTGTGTCCAGTTGTGATATTGGGCATGCCAGTGGGCAGCTCCCAACTCCCCTCAATGCCTGCAGCCTGAAATGGAGGCTCTGTGCTGTCCCTGGCTTGTCCCCAGCTATCACCTTGATTAGCAGAGAGGAAGGGCTGCTGTTAATTCACACTAGGCTTTGGGTTGTGGATTTGGGTGAGCCTGGTGTCTGTTCAATGTCTAGTTTTGTGTTGAAACCAGAATTTCTGTAGCAGTGCACAAGCCCTTCAGCGTTGGGCAGACCCATGGCTGATCTCCCCAGAAGCCACTGGGCAGACTGGGGAGGGTGAGGATTGGACTGGGCAGTGCTTGCAGGGTGATGGAAGTGCTGTGCTTGCCATGGAGGTCCTTCCACCTGTCCCACAACCAGCAGCAAAGCTACCCTGCTGCATCCAGCTCTTGTCTCTCCACATTTCAGGAGGAGCTGGACTCCACAGACACCTCAGTGGTGATCAGCTCCTGCTCCCTGGCCGAAGCCCGGCTGCTGCTGGACAACTTCCTGAAAGCCTCCATCGACAAGGTGTGGGGCCGGGCTGGGGTGTGGACGTGTGACAGCGTTTCTGTCTGGGTACCTGGTGGCAAGGACCTGTGGCACCTGCCTGAGTGCCAGCATTTCTTCCCCAGGGGCTGCAGGTGGCCCAGAAGGAGGCCCAGATCCGCCTGCTGGAGGGGCGGCTGCGGCAGACGGACGTGGCCAGCTCCTCGCAGAACCACGCCCTCCTGGACGCCCTGCGGGAGAAGGCTGAGTCACACCCTGAGCTGCAGGCACTGATCCACAACGTCCAGCAAGGTGGGGCCTGGGGCGTCTTCAGGCCAGGTGTGCTGCCCACCTGTGGGGTGGGTGCCCACCCGTACTGGCCCTCCAGAAATCACCTGGAGCTGCTGTGGTTTGGACCCTGCCACAGGGGCCTTGTTGGGTGGGAGCATGTGCCCTGGCCATGGATGACAGGGACAAGGACTGGGTCACCCCCCACACCTTCCTGGGCTGCCCCCTCTGCTGCAGGGTTCGGGTGGGGTTGGTGACAGTGAGGTCCCTTCTGCTGATGCACTGTCTCCCTCTCACAGAGAACGGCTACACCAGCACGGACGAGGAAGTTTCGGAGTTCAGCCTGGCCTCAGATGGGAGGTGAGCACCCAGCCTGGCACTGCCTGGGGTGGTGGTGGCTGGGGCACAATGCCTGATGCCATTCCTGGGACCTCGTAGAGGGGCATGGGTGAACAAAGCCCCAGCTGGGCTTTTCTGTGGTGCCCAGCCCTTGGTGGGGGGAGCAGGATGTCTTTTGGACATGAGCAGGGAGTGAAGGCTTGGTCATTCCTTGGAGAAAGGGTGCTGGGGAGCAGAGTGTAATCCAAGGAGTCTGGTGGACCAGTGGCACCAGCTTTCTGAAGAGAGTTTGGCACTGAAGGTCCATCTTTGCTCCTTTCTCCTTGCAGCATCTCCCAGTCTTTCACCATGAAGGGCTCAGCAAGCCAGGATGACTTCAAGTTCAAGGTTAGTTGGCCTTTTTGTGTGGCCTGGTCACAGAGACTGGGAGGAGGGATGGAGGGCCTCTACTCTGCAGTCTGAACCTTGGGGAACCAGGCTTGGCATAAGGCAGTGTGGCTGCTCTCTGGATGACCAGAACCAAGGTCTCCTGGTACAGTGAAGCACCAGAGACTTGAGAAACAGCCACCACAGTAGCCAGTACCTTCTGATCTGAGTGGCACTGAGGATGTCCCCATGCAGGGCAGAGGTGGAGGGAAGCAGCCATTGTTCTGTACAAGCTGTCATGTTTTTGTGGAGAGCTGGCTGTGATGGGCATTCCAGTGGGACGTGGGGGAGCTGCTTTGTGGCCAGAGAGCACAAACTCTTCCAACCCACAGCAGTGGCTGCTCCCACTGCCCCCCGTGCTGCCCGCCCCTGAGCCCTGTGCTCTGCTCTAGGGAGAGCCCAAGCTCTCGGGGCAGATGAAGGCAGTGTCAGCTGAGTGTCTGGGACCCACGCTGGACGTCTCCACCAAGAACATCACCAAGTCCTTGGCATCCCTCATGGAGATCAAAGAGGACGGGATCGGCTTCTCCATCCGAGATCCCTACTACAAGGAGAAGGTGTCACGCACCATCAGCCTGCCCACGCGAGGAAGCACCTTGTGAGCAGGGCTGACAGTGTCTGGGAGGCTCATGGGCCTGGGGGAAGCTGTGCCTGGCCTCTGGAGGTGCTGAGGGGTGAAGGGGAGCCCAATCCTGCATCTGTCCATGCTTGGCTGCAGCATGCAGTGGTGAATTTCCTCAGTGGGGCTTGGAGAGTGTGTAGGATATGTTGGTATCTTTTGCAAATGGAGATGGGGATGCTTCAGGAGCAGGAAAAGAAGGAGGGTGTGAGGGTCCCCAACTCCCTGTTCTGGGTTATCAACCTTTTTGAAGGTGTCTTGGGTTGCCAAAAGCCTCTGCACTCGTTGCCTGCCTCGAGATTGTGACTCCAACCCAATCTGTTGTTTGCTCCTCTGGGGGAGGACGCAGGTGTTCATTTTGAAGGGATCCTAGTGCAGGGGCAGGCACCCACTCTGCTTTGTGCACTTGCTTCAGTCCCAGGCAGTCCCGGGGCTCGGACACTTCGCCTCTGACACGGCGGAAATCCTACGACCGTGGGCAGCCTGCCAGGTGAGCTCGGGAGAAGTGGTGACACGGGCAGGGGAGGCTGTGTGGCCCAGAGCGGTGTGGAAGGATTCTTTCTGGGCCCTGGTGTGTCAGTCAGGTGCCAGGTGAGCAGTTCCCAAGTCACGTGTCCCTCTGATCCTTTTGGCTCAGGCCTGCAGACATCGGCTTCACACCACCCTCGTCCCCACCCACC
>VXBQ01005387.1:364553-403351 GCA_013400175.1 Phainopepla nitens | reverse complement strand
TGGGGGGTGCAGGGTCCTGCTGGGGATGAAGGGAGGTGTTTGGGGGGTGCAGGGTCCTGCTGGGGATGAAGGGAGGTGTTTGGGGGGTGCAGGGTCCTGCTGGGGATGAAGGGAGGTGTTTGGGGGGTGCAGGGTCCTGCTGGGGATGAAGGGAGGTGTTTGGGGGGTGCAGGGTCCTGCTGGGGATGAAGGGAGGTGTTTGGGGGGTGCAGGGTCCTGCTGGTGGGCTATTTTGGGGAGATGCTGCGAGGCGGGTTGTTGCGGTGGCAGATGTGTGACGTGGTGTCACTCTGTGGTGTCCCCCGAGGTGACCGATGCTAGGCAGCCAGCCTCCTGCAGGGTGGGGAGGGGGACAGCGACCTGGACCTGCAACCCCTCAGAGCCGGGCTCAGCTCCAGCAGTTTCCATTTTCTCTTTTCCAGCCAGCCAGCACTGGTTGAACTGGTCAGACAGAGCAGCCAAGTGGGAGCTGCCAGCCTCAGGCTGTGCCCACCCAGACCCCCAGACCCTCCCACACACACCCTGCCCCTGCCTGGGCACCCCCTGCCCTGAGAACCTGGGGCCACAGCCGGCTTCAAATACACCTGCAGTGCTGGTCCTGAGCAATGCCAGGCCAGCTCTGACGTGTCTCCGGGGGCTGGCAGTGCCCAGAGGTGTCCCAGCCCCCAGCACTATGCCCTGCCTCACCCTCAGCCTGTGGCATGGCTGTCACCTTGGTGTGAACCTCTGTACCCACAGCCACCATGGTGCTGCCAGGGCAAGGGGCAGCCTTGGGTCACAAATGTGGGGGGGCCATGGGCCCAACTGCCCCTGGCAGGGCAGGTGACATGGCAGCATCCTGCTCCCACCTGGCGCCTCAGACATTCGTGGCACCACAGACACTTTTTTCTTGCCAGTCATCATGTCACCATGTCACACCACACTCAAGGCCGCCTCTTTCTTACTGCAGCAAGATGCCAAGCCTGGGCTGGCAGCACCCTGTGCCATACACCCCGTGCCATGCACCCCACATGCCTAAAGGTGCACTGGGCTAGCGGCACGGGGACAGCAGGGACACAGCCCTGGGAGCTGCCAGCCCTGGCAGTGAGATGCTGGCAGCCCTGTGCCACCATCCTCAGGCTCGAGGATGAGTTGCTCTGAGCCCATCAGGGCTGTGGCTGCTTCTGGGCAGGGGAGAGTCCCATGGGCACCATTCTGCACCCTGCTGTGCCCCATGGCTTTAAGGAGGCCATGGGGACACCTGAGGAGAGGCTTATGCCCTCCCAAGCTCCCAGCACAATGTTTCAGCATCTCTGGGGAGCGTTGGCCATGGTGATCTCCCCAGGGGCCATAATTAGGGTCACATCAGTGGACAAAGGGGCAGGAAGGGCATTCCTGCAGTCAGCAAAGCTGGAGGGTGCCTGCAGGGGGTTGGGGAGGATAGCTTAGATCCACTGCCTCCTGATTCCCACCCAAGGGGAAGGAAGGGGCAGGCTGAGTCACAGGAGGACCTGGAGGGCGCCCGTTGTGCCAAGCACACATCAGAGACTGAGGGAGCCCTCTGCCATGGTCAGTGGTGCCTCCCTGAGGTCAGTCTGCAGGAAGGGAGACCTGGAAAGGGGGTGCTCAGGGTGGTCTGTGCCAGACAGCCCTGCCAGGCAGCCACCGGGTTCCCTGGGTTGGGAACAGCTGTGGGTGGGTGGGCTGCACTCGGCTCGGGCAGGAGACTCCCAAATGCCACACGGCCACCTCATCAGCCCTTGGCTGGTGGCCCGGGGGATGGCGCAATGTTGGCACGTCCCACCCTGCTCCAGGGACACCTGCAGTGTAGTGCTGGGTGGAAAAACCTTCCCCAGGGGCAGCTTTCCAGCCCCACGCACCGGCAGCCCAGCGGGCAGCCAGCTCCCCGGGCACGGGGCGGCCCTGGGCTCGATCCCTGGCTGGGGCACCTCAGGCCCTGTGCCTGCTTTCCCTGAGGGCCCTGGCCTGCCCTGTGGCCGTAACGGACGCGGTGGCTCCCTGGCAGGGGGATGTCCCTGTGGGATGCTGTGCCCAGGAAACAGGAGGGCCTGGCAGCACCCAGCACTCGTGACTGTGCTGCAGAGGAATGAGGCTGGGGTGGGTGATCGGCTGGTGGCACCCGCTGCCTCCTGGCTGTCACACTGGCCCTGCCTGCTCCAGGGCTGGGGGATGTGGCACGGGAGACAGGACACGAGCCACCCTGCCTTTGCTGGTCCATGTGCCAAGCTGGAATATCCATGTTTTCAACAGTTTGTCACCTCAGTGTCACAAGAGATGGTCTGCTGCCAGGTTTGAAGTGATAAGGACCCTGAAGTGACAAGGAGGCAGCTGTCTGATGCCAGGGTCTGCTCTGCTCCCAGGTGCCCAGGATTGCTTCAGTCTGCATGTGGCATGGACATGGCTGGCTGAGCAAAGAACCAGAACCAGACAAAGGGGTGCCCCAGCTTTGGCTGGGACTGGCCTGGGGCTTCCTTGCCAGCACAGGGCTAAACCCAGCAAGACTATACCTCAAAAGGGCCCTGAGTACCCCTGCCCAAGGCCAGGGGTAAGAGCCACCAAAGGTACCTCCCCAAATGCATCCCACAACCCTGCCTTGTCCCTTGGCACATGTCCCCGATGAGTCTGCATGACTGCCAGTGCCAGGCATGTGTGACATGGCAGGGCATGGACTGTCACAGCTCTGCAGCCTGTCCCAGACCTCCCCCAGGCAAAAATCAAACCGTTCTGACAGACAGAGCAGCAATTCTCAGGCACTTGGCTGGTCTCTACTCTACCCCCACAAAGACTACCTGTCCCCACCTGAGTCCTGCTCCTGCACTTGCCCTGTGCCCAGCATTTGTCCTGCTCGGTCACTGAGACCCTGCTCTGGGAAATGTGTGCCTGTGCCATCCAAGCTTGTGCTCCAGGCACGGCCAGGGCACCCATACCTGCAGCTGCTGGCTCCCAGGGCTGGGCTGCCCACCTGGCCAGGTGGGTGCCTGGGGCAATGTCCTGGATCCGTTGCCACAGGCAAACCCCAGGCAGGGATCCATCATCCCCAGGGCCCATCCCCAGGGCCCACCCCAACCCCATGGGTGATTTTGGCTGCAGGAGCCGAGTGAACCTGCTGCTGTGAGCAAACAAACATGAGCCTGGCAAGAAAAGAGCCCATGAAGGCAGTGTGGGTGAAACTCTGGGCACCGGTGGGGCACGGGCTCTGACAATGATTAAACTGGCCAACCCAGATTTCCCGGCAAGGCAGCGCAGGGCTGGGACCCGGTGGTTCATATTATGCAAATCACCTGGATCTGGGAGCATGAACGTTTGGGGCTGGAATTCCCCTCGGGCTGCCAGATTGTTACGCCGCCCAAGCTATAAAAGCAGAGACACGGGCAGGGCTTGCCCATCGGCACCAGCCTCCCGGGGCCCATGAGCAGTGGCTAGTGGCCAGGCCGGGCTCCGTCTCCCCTTGCTCCTCCCTGGATTACCCGCCGCCCCTGGACTTGCCACCACAGAAGGTACCAAAGCTTTTTTTGCCGAGGCCTGTTGGCGTTCCTGAGCCCAGGACAGCTGCTTTGCTCTCCTCCCCGTGCGCCTTGGCTCTCACCGGGGGATGCGCTTTGGCCTTTGCTCGCTCCACGTTTGCTCTCCCAGCGCAGCTGACGGCCCTCGGGGGGCCAGCGGGACAGCAGCTCCCCTCCAGCCCCGGGTCTGTAAAGCAGACAGACAGTTTGGCTTTCTGTGAGGGCCGGGCAAGGGCTCGGTCCCCTCCTGGCTGCAGTGACCGGGATGTGCTTTTTGCGACTGTTTGAGAGGACGGGAGCTGCTGGCACGGCGGTGGGCAGCGGGGCAGCCGGCTGTGCCACGGGGCTCAGCAGCGGCCGAGTGCCCAGAGCCCCCACCCACGGAGGGGTGCGTGTCACTGCTCTCTGCCAGCCACCTTCTTGCTGTCACCTCTTGCTGGCCGGCAGCAGGGTGAGGCCAGGCTGCTGGGGACAGGGCTCCTCACAAGCAGAGTGACGCCTCGTCCCCAGTTTGCTCCGGCTCAGCCTCCCTCTCTGCTGGCCCCTGAGGAGGCGGTGAGTCAGGCCCCAGCCCCAGCCAGCAGGTGCTGGGTGCATATTTCTGCAAAGTGACCTGAGAGGTGACGATGGGTGGAGGGAGGGACAGCCCGACCTCACCCAGCCTGACTCTGGGGTGCTGCAGCTGCTGCAGGCCTGGGTCCCTCTGCCTCTACGGGGCCGGGGCTCACTCTCATCTCTCGGCACAGAGCTCGATGGCAGGATCTTGTGAGATCAGCAACATCTTCTCTAACTACATCAGCGCCATGTACCAGCCGGACGAGGTGCAGCCCACCTTGGACATGCTGGGACACCTTGGGGATGACAGCAACCTGGGGCTTAGCCTCCCTGCCAGCCAGCCCCCAGCACAGAGCACAGGTAAGACCAGGGCAGTGGCAGTGGTGGCACTGGGGAGCTGGCACATGGGGCAGTTGTGAGGCAGTGCCACTGTCTGGGAAGAGCACTGCAAGATCCTTGTCCCATGGGAACTGGTCAGCAGCTTCCACCATGTCTCAGTGTCCCCAGGGAAAGTCCAAAAAGCTGTGGGAGGACACCCTGGGTGGCACAAGGTATGGCTGCTGGGAGCACATCTGATTTATACAGGGGATGGGGGAATCACCGTCCTCCTCCCACAGCACAGCCTAGGGCACAGGCTGCCAGGGCTCACCAGGAGCAGTTCAGTAGTGGTGATGGGGAACCATAATGTGATGGTGCTCAGGGAGGCATGAGGAACACACCAGCAGAGCAGGGTGGATCGCAGCACAAACAGGACAAACAGCACTGCAACTAGCAGCAGGGGGAGTGTGGGATCATTGCTGTCTGCAGGGCAGGGCACTAAGGACCCTTTAGTGGCACAGCTCTGTGAGTGCAGGGCCTGCTGTGTCCTGCAGGATCATCACTGGACCAGACCAGGTGTCCAGTGGTCAGCAGCAGCCCACAGGAGGCACATGGGGCTGGCACAGCCACCCTGCCCTGAGCCCTGCTCTCCATCCTTGCAGACAAGCCGGAGTGGTTCAGTGAGCTCCCGTACTTCTGGACCAAGGTGCAGGTGCTGGAGTGGATCAGCTACCACGTGGAGAAGAACAAGTACGATGCCAGCTCCATCGACTTCTCCTGCTGCAACATGGATGGGCACACGCTGTGCCACTGCAGCAGGGACCAGATGCGCCTCATCTTTGGGCCCTTGGGGGATGAGCTCTACGACCGCCTGCATGAAATCAGTGAGTGCAGCAAGGTCTCCTTCATCTGCAGGCCAGGCAGCTTGAAGAATGAGTTTGAGAGCCCTCTGCTAGCCCAGGATCCCCTGCTTCCTGGGCACGGCAGAGGCTGCGTGGGAGGGAGTGGGGGCACACACCAGAGTCCAAGCACGGCTGGGCTCAGCTCCCAGTATGCACTATTCCCCTTCATATGGAACAGGCATTGCTAACCCTAGTCCTTCACCTCTGTAGCCTCTGATGAGCTGAACTGGATCATTGATTTGCTGGAAAAAGAGGATGCAAATTCCCAGACCTTCCTGAACTCCAGCCACCTGGGTAAGAGAGGGGATCTGCCCAAACCTTTTCCCCAGGGATCACATACTGATGGCAGCAAGCCTAACCCCTTCTTCCCTTCTCTGCCTCTTCCAGAGCTGGGAAATCCCTGTGGCAAGGACTCCTTGGAGGACTTAAAGCCCACAAATCCTTTCACAGACTTCACCTGCTTGCCTGGTGCCATGTCCCCAGGCAGCTCTGATGTGTCAGGTCAGTGTTCTGACAAGGGTGGGTTTGGGTTTTGCAGCAGTCTGGTGGTAGGGGAAGCGGGGGGAACCAGGGGGAAAAGCCTCCAGATGCTCAGTGGTCTGAGCCCTGATCCTTTGCCTCTCAGGGCCTGTGATGTCCCACAGCCCCAACTCTCAGGACTCCGGTGGAAGTGACATCGACCTCGACCCTGCAGAATCAAAGCTCTTCCCTGATGGTGAGTTGTTTGCTTCCAGACAGGAGCTGGGAGAGGAGGGCTGCCTCCAGGGCAGTTCTGCATTTCCTACCTGGCAATGATTTAGGGACAACACCTGAACACCCATCCTCACAGTGGGAAGGAGGGAAAGGTCTGGTTCCCTGAGTGCTCTGCTTCTGTTTCTCTCCATTGAGCAGGGTGATGGGCAGGGCTGGGATAGCTGGGCAGTGGTGACCCTGGTGGGAAGGGGTGGGTGGTGGCAGATGGGTGAAGACTGCAGCCAGGGATCCTAGGCACAGAAACCAGTGTTTGGTATTGATCCCAGCTGGGAACACCAGGAATGTAAGGAAGCAGTAGGGTTTGGGGAAGGAGCAGCATGCTGCCCTAAGAAGTGTTGAGGATGAGGGTGGAATGAGGCTGGAGGGAATGAGGTGACCTTGCTCTCAGGAGATATTTCCCTGGTAGCTGGGCCTGAAAAGAGGATGCTTCTGGTCTCCAGGAGGACAGGGAGGAGGCTGCAGCCCAGCATGTGCTGTCCAGCCTGATGTGTGTCCCTTTCTGTGTGCACAGACCACTTTTCAGGCAGCAAAAAAGGGGACAGCAAACACGGCAAGCGGAAACGGGGACGGCCCCGAAAACTCAGCAAGGACAGCAGAGACTGCCTGGAGAACCGGAAGAGCAAGCACTGTAGGTGAACCCTTCAGCCCAGGAGCCTGGGCTGCCTCCCCCTCTTGGCTTCTTGGCTTCATGGGGAATGATGGGAGGAAGGGCCTTGGCAGGGAGATTTAGGGTGATCCAAAGGTCCAAGGACCTGCAGGAGCTTTCCTCCTTTACAGCTCAATCTCCTCTTTCAGCCCCGAGAGGCACCCACCTGTGGGAGTTCATCCGGGACATCCTGATCCACCCCGAGCTGAACGAGGGGCTGATGAAGTGGGAGGACCGGCGGGAGGGGGTCTTCAAGTTCCTGCGCTCGGAGGCAGTGGCTCAGCTCTGGGGCCAGAAAAAGAAAAACAGCAGCATGACCTACGAGAAGCTGAGCAGAGCCATGCGGTAAGTGCCCTACCCTGTCCTGGAAGGACCTGCCCCACGCAGCTGGCTCAGCCCCACTGGGGCTCAGCCTGAGCCCTCCAGCAGCTCCTCAGTGCATGGGGCTGCATCCAGAGTCCTGATTCCACCTCTGTCTCCCATAGATATTACTACAAACGAGAGATCTTGGAGAGAGTCGATGGACGACGGCTGGTGTACAAGTTTGGAAAGAACTCCAGCGGCTGGAAGGAAGAGGAGGTGCTCAACAGGAACAAGGAGCTGTAGGAGTCCTGGATGAGCCAGGGTCTGATAAGCCCCTCAGGGCCAGCCCTGAGCTGGGCTCCTTGACAGGAAACTTTGCCTGCAGCTGTATCTGGAGGCTGCTGCCTCATGCAGCGTGTGGAATTCCGACCCTCGCGTGGGCATGCTCGTGTGTGCGGGTGACTGCCAGCACCGAGGTGTTCAGAGCCAATACTTTGGCTCCAGTAGGTTATTGCAAACTGTGACTTCCCTTGCTGGATTCGTACCTCCAGCTGGAGCCGCGGGGACTGGGGCTGTTTTCAAAGCCTGAACAGATGCAAAGGGGAAGAGAAGTTCAAGCCCCACTGTGAGAGCCCAGCAGGTCTCTGCTGTCACCCTGTCACTCTGCAGAGGAGCAGCACATCTGTGTGACCTGAACAGAGCTTGTCCCAGCTGTGGGGTCTTCCCTCTCACTGCTTGCACCGTGCCAAAGGTGCCCCCTGTCCTGTTCACTGCATGTGGGTTGGGTGAGACCCCCTTTGTGTAGCAGCTTCTCAGTGTGGCACCTGCTGAGAGAAGATGGGAACATTGTGGAGCTTCACCTGGCCCCAGAAAGCCCTCAGTGAGAAGAGGACGTGGGACAGCAGGACCATGTTGCATTTCCAGCCTGGGCTGTGTCTAGAGACAGGCCTTTTCCCCAAAAGTAGCTTCTAATTTATGTAACACCCAAAAAAAGCAGAGTGAATGTACAGATATATTTTTTCATGAGTAAGATGTTCCTGTGTGAGAGTGTGTGCTGTGGGGGACACAGGTGTGTGGTGGCAGGTGGTGATGCTCAGCTGGACTGAAGTGATGTCACAGGGCACAGACTGGTGCTGTGCCAGCCACAGAGGGGGACGCCAACCCACCAAATGCATGTGGTTTCCTCCTTTTCAAGTGGGAATATAAGATAAATAAATTGTTGGTTTGTTGGGTTTTTGTACCTACCTGTGATTTTTCTTGTTTTTCTTAAACAATGGTGAGGACCAGGCTGATGTTACTTGGGATGTCCCATGGCATGAACACTCACATGCCACCATGTCCTGCCTGCTGTGGCCTGGACCTGCCTGGTCATCCTGGCACAGAATCACAGGGTCTTCCTCAGGGTGAGCTGGGCTTGTCCCAGACTGGCTCAAAGCCACCCACAGAGGGGCATCTTACACCCACTCCCAAACCTTGGCCCTTCTGAGAACCCTCAGGAGTTGTAGCCCTGGCACTGGCCTTTCCTGGAGCACTGGCTCCAAGCCAGAGTTCAGCAGCTGCAGGCTGATGGGAAGCAAAGCCCTGGGTGATCTGGGGAGGGGTATCTCTCAAAACCCTCCACATTAATATCCAGTCCCAGCCTGTGGGGGGACCTGCAGCCTCTCCCTGGCCAGGCAGACGTGAAGGGATACCAAGAACCAGTACAGGCACTACAGTATGATTAACACCTGCTCCTCTTCCAGCCTGGCTGTTTTCTGGCCTCTTCCAAGATCTGGGTGGCACAAGGACCATGTCTCCAGAGGGGGGACTGCAATGGCCTGGCAGTGTGAGCAGCCCAAACACATCATGTTCCCCGTCTTGCCCAATGCCATCTTGGCTCCTCCATGCAGCCCAGCTGTGAGGAGGCTGGGATGTTGCCTCAGGGATGCTCTCTCCCACCCACAGGATCTGTCTTGGGGTGGCAAGAAGGAATTCAGGGTGTTGGAGGCCCCCCAAGCAGACTCTCTGATCTTGCCATGGACGTGGCAAGCAGCAGTGGCTCCTGGCTGGCACACACTGCATTTCACAATGAGTCTCTCTGAACACTGCTGGGCACCAGAGGACCTTGGTGCCACCCCGACCTTCTGCTGGTGCCCAGGACCTGAATGGGGGCACACAGCGCACTGGGCACTGCTCAGTTCCTGCTCACCCCCAAAGAAAAAAGCCCTGGGACCTGCCCTCTGAGCTTGGGGCTGGACCAGGTCTGGGATGCCCTGGCAAAAGCTATGCCACATCCTTCTGAATGGCTTCAGCCACTGCCTGGAGGGACTAAGGAACCAGCAGACCATGAGCAGGAGGATGAGGGGAGGTTTTGCTGCCTAGACAGTAAAGGTGCTTTGCAAAGTCTGAGATGCATTTTTGGCAGGGGGATCCAGCCATTATCATAGAATCACAGAATCCTAGAACAGTTTGGGTTGGTAGGGGACATAAGGCTCATCTCATGCCACACCCCTGCCATGAGCAGGGACACCTTCCACTAGACCAGGCTGCTGCAAGCCCTGTCCAGCCTGGCCATGCACACTTCCAGCTCTGGGCAACCTGTGCCAGGGTCTCACCACACCCATAGGGAAGAATTTTTTCCTTATATCTAATCTAAATCTCTCCTCTATTAATTTTAAAACCGTTCTCCCTGTCCTATCTGCCCATGTTCCCCTACTGCCCTTCATTACTGCCAGAGACATGGTAGCATTCAACATCCAGCACTTGCAGGAGTGGGACACCTTGCAAAAGAGAGCAGTAAATCCTTCAAAGCAAGGTCTCAAACAGACCATCTGGGCTGTCCCCTGTGAACTGTGCTGCCTGAAGCAGATGGAATTGCTCCCAGTCTACCTGGCCTCAGCTTGAGTGTGAGGTTGGTGGCTTGAGCATCCTCCTAGAGATGCTGCAGCAACATCAAGGGCATGACCCACCTGCTTTGCAGAGGCAGAAGGTGCCCATGGGCCAGGCCCATCTTCTATTTTGTGGGTTTACTGCTGTTTATGTCTGGAGTTGCTCTGCTGGTCCACTTGGGATGCTTGGTCTCACATGGAAGACCTCTTTTCCTTGCCTTCCAGTATGCTGGGCTGAGGTTGTATTGCTCCCAGATACACGCTGGGATGAGGAGATCAGGGCTGCCCTGTGGTGCAAGGAGAGGTCCCAGTCCCTGGGTGTGAACCTGGGGCCAGTCCATGGTCTGGGCTGCAGCCAGACCTCCATCAGGCTCCTTGCATAACCCTCCCCAGGGAACAGGTTTTCCTGGCTGGTGTCTGCTGGCTCCAGTGAGTGGAAGGTGCTCCAGGTCCATCCCTGACCTCGTGGGTCAGGGTCTCTCCTACAGAGAGCTGGAGGGTGGCAGGAGGGACAGTGGCACACACGGGAGGGGGCAGGGCAGTGCCTGTGAGCAGACAGGGGAGCGGGGCGAGCCCAGCCCCAGGCTGGTCTCACAGGAGCTGGCTGTGCTCCTGGCTGCTGTCCCTCAAGTGTGGGGTTGTGGGTGAGGTGTTTATTCTCCATAAATAGATAACCCCAGCAGGCTGGCAGTGAGAGGGGAGCACTTTGTCACGCAGGCTGGTGCCCTGCCAAGTGCGCCTTGTTTGCTCAAGCAGTTTCATTTCTTTCCCGCTGCAGTTTGTGTTACCTAACTGGCCTGGGACAATGTTTAACCAGCTCCAACAGCAGCAGGGAACCTGTCTGCCTCCCCTCCTGTGCTTCTGGTGTCCCCAGTGCCCATCACTGCCGCTGCTGAGTGAGTGGCACAGCAGGCAGGAGGCTTGGGGCACAGGCAGGGGCTGTGGATCATAAACTATGAAAATGGTTTGGAAGGGAATTTATAGACCACCATGATCCACTCCCCCTGCCATGAGCAGGAACACCTGCCACTATCCCAGGTTGCTCCAAGCCCCATCCAGCCTGGCCCTGAACATTTCCAGAGATGGGGCTGCCACAGCTTCTCTGGATAGCCTGTGCCAGCGCCTCACCTCCCTCACAGGGAAGAATGCCCTTCTAAAATATAATCTAACCCTACCCTCTGTCAGTGTGAAACCATTCCCTCTTGTTCCTTGAGACCCCGCAGCTGTGTGGGTACCTTGTGAGAGAGGAGGAGGAGGAGAGGGGTGTGTGGGCACAGACAGGGGGACCAGATCTTTCAGCCTCTCATGAAATCTGTGTGGGTCAGTGGGATGAAGAGCCAGGAAGGACTGGAGAAAGAGCAAGGCTAGAGAAATGCACACACATACACCAACACACGTGCACAACCAGCACACACTTGGGGTAACCCCTACAGCAACCCCCAAGCCCATACTGAGCCACCCAAGCAGAGCCTCCCAGCACACTGGCAGGAAAAACAGATGATTTGTGGGTTTTTTTATTCTCTTTGGAGGTGCCTGGATTTTATGGCTGTGGCAAGCCATGACAAGAACTGAAGAAAAAGAGGATTTTCCTCCAAGACAGCCTTCCCTCACACTTATACCCTGGGGTCTGTTGGGAGACTTTTCCCATAAGGTGGTCCCAAGTTGAACATGCTCCCAGCACACAGTTCTCATGGAAATGTCTGGGGCATTCGAGTCTCAGCATTACGATACGTTTTGTCTTCCTCAAGACTTCCCAAAGGCACACAGGGGCCATTGCTCAGCCCTGGTCCCAGTTAGGGAAGAGAACAGTTTGTCCTGGCCACTGCTTCCCTAGGAGCTGTGGCCAAAAGCAGGTTGCTGTGGCTGAAATGTGCTGAGAGGGAGCAGAGAAAGGGTGAGGGGAGAGGTTTCATCTGGACCAGCAAGAAGGTGTCCAATATCCCACATGCCAGACCATGAACTGCCCCTGAGCACAACAGCATGACCTGATTTTCCAGCCAAGCCAGACTGCGGCCATCCTTGAGCAGATCAGAGTAGATGGGAATGCAGTGGGGATGGGGACTGCTGGTGGGAGGCAGGGACCATCTTTCTGGTTCCCACTGCTCCCACTGCCTTCAAGCTCCCTGCAGTCCCTGCTGGTTTTCACCTTTCCTTACCCTTCTGCCTTTGCAGCTGAGGGCAGAGCTCAGGGATGGCAGAGCAGGGAAGCCACTATGGGAACCACACACACTTCTTTGGGGACTGTGGAGGGGAATTGCTGCACAGCATGGGAGAAGAGGGTGTGGAGCAGGTGGAACCACTGCTGAGGGCTCTCGTAGATGGGGTGATAGGGGCCCTGCTGGGGGCAGGAAGGCAAAAGTTTGGGGGGCCCCGCTGTGAGGGAAGGGGCTGTTACATACCTGCACCTCTGAAAGTGGAACTGCAGAGGGGAGGGCTGTTGCTCAGATCAGATGTGGAGGGCACAGCTGTTGCCCAGGGGACCCACATCACCCAGGAGCTGGGCAGGACAGTGCTGCCAGGGGTTCCCAGCAGGGTGCTGTCACGGCAGGCTCCAACCCAGCCTGCTTTCAGGGCTGGGCTGGCAGGGCCAGGGCTGGGCAGGCCCCTGGGCTGCATCCCTGCTCCCTGGGGTAGCAGCAGTTACCTGGGGGCAGTTTCCTGGGCTCCCCCAGCCTCTCCCCTGCCTCACAGCTCAACAGTTTCTCTGATAATCCCTTCCAGCAGCCGCTGCCAGGGGTGCCTACTCGGCCAGGGCAGCTGCCTGCCGAGAGGAGCTCGTCTGGCAACCCTGGGCTGTGTGGTTGTTTAACAAGAGGATGGCTGTTCCCACTGGAGGAATGGGGAAGCTGGTGCAGTGGCCTGGAACAAGAGGCAGCAGGTAGCCAGTGACATCGGGCAGCACCCCCAGAGCATGAGGGTACCCCCCTGGGGAAGCAGGCACCACCCTGGGACACACGACATGCCTCTGCCTCTTCATGCCCATCTTCCCCTCTCCCTGTGCTCAGCACTGCGCTTCAACTTGAGCATCCCACCCATCCAGCCAGAGCTCCCAGGGGCTCTACCAGGACATCCTTTGCTTGTACATGCAGGATGGGACTGGAGGGTCCAAGCTCCAAAATTGTTGGCTCCTGGTTTCCCACTTGGTGACTCAGCACCAGGCATTTTCCCTGCAGCCTGAGAGTAAAGCAGAAGCTGCCCTATCACCTATGGGGAGGGTCTGTCCCAGCCTCATGGCCCCAAGCTGTGCTTGATGCTTCTCTGGGATCAGAACTCGGCTCCTCTGACCATGGTGGCCGGTCCCTGCTCCTCAAGGACAGGCCTCATGAACAGTTTGCCCAAAAACGTTGTGGCTGCCCCATCCCTGGAAGTGTCCAAGGCCAGGCTGGATGAGGCTTGGAGCCACCTGGTCTTGTGGAAGGTGTCCCTGCCCATGGCAGGGGGATGGAGCTGGATAGTCTTTAAGATCCTTTCCAACACAAACCATTCTAGGACTCTGATTGCATGACCTGATTCCAGCCCAAAGCTTTATTCTCACACAAGTTTCACTAAGCTGTATCTCTGCATCCTCCCTAGCTCCTGCTCCTGCTCAGATGCTTCCCCTCCTACAGAAAATACCAGATCTCAGACTGCCCAAGTTGGGATATAAATTCAGCCCTTGGTTTCTGGCATCCTGAAAAGAGTCTTTTTGGGTGCATGTCTCCCAGCTTCCTTCATTCCCCTCTCTCCCTCACTGCCACAAAGAATTGCAGGCCTGTTTCCTTGTGGAAGAAAAAGAAAAAGAAATGTTCATTGCATTCTTGTTTCCTGGTCAGCCCTGCCCTTTGTTATCCACCAAACATGATATGGAGCCTGGCACTCCATCAGCTTGAAACGGAGTCACTGGGCAGAGAGCATGAGTAGGGGAGTCCAGGAATGGGAAAGCACAAACTGAAGGGCCCAGCTGAGCTCCTGGCATCCCTGGTGGGCTGGCAGAGGCCAAAGAGGCTGTCAAGGGCTGCTGCAGCTGCCATCACAGCTTCACTTCGATGAGCAACGCCTCCTGAGAGCTCCTGCCTTCCCACAGGCAGTCAGGCACCACTAGCTCTTCTCTCTGCCTCCTCCTGAGCAAACAAGGCCAGGAGCCCTTTGCCAAGCCATCATGATGTGCAGTCCTCAAAGCCCTGTGTTCTGGAGAGGCTTGGGGTTGGTGATGAGAGCCCATGGGGATGGGGCAGCTGCAGATGCTGTGGCTGTGGGATGAGGACAGAGCTGTGTGAACCCACAGGCTGCAGCTCTAGCTGGTATTTTCTTTCCTCCAGTCTGTGCAGATTCATTTCAGAGTGAGGTCACCAGGAGCCCTGATCTCCTCACTCGCTGCTCACCTTCCCACCCAGTCACGGCCACATGCTCATCTGTAAGTTTTCACTGAGAATATACACAGTAAATCAAGGTGTTTGGGCTCACCAAACCATTCTGGGCACATTCTGGCCCCAGTTCAGCAAGGCACGAAGTAGCAAGAATTATTCTTCAAATCCAGACTGCTGAAAAGCAGTGTGGCCAGGGCACTGCACCTGGCCTCACCTGCCCTGCTCCAGGTGTGTGAGCGAGGCTGTCCCAGCTCCCTGCCTTCCCCTGCTGCAGGACCCCAGCACAGGAGCAGTCAGAGAGGAAGGAGAATGCATAACCCTGGGGGGAGAAGGAAGATGAGGAGCAGAGGGGTTTGAAATGCCTGAGAGGAGATGCAAGGGACTGGTGAGAGCTGGAATATAGGAGCTACCCCCCTGCTGCATTGCAATGATGCCTAATGGAGCCAGAGACATGGGGAACCCTTTGTTGAGCATTTCATCGTGTCCATCCAGCCTGAAAGGAAAGGGAAATGTCTCTGTCTCTGGGTGCTCCACAAAGGATTTTGGGGGTTCCTGACCTGCAGCACTGTGTATGTCACGAAGGCAGCTGATGGCCAGAGATGTTACAAGGGCACATGGGGAGGAAATGGGAACAGCCACACAGTCAGTGTGTCACCCTGTGGCAGGCCAGGGAGGTCAGCACCAGCATGGCCATGGACAGGAGCATCACAACTCTCCTGTGTGTCTTCCTGGCAGGATTCCAAGGGTCACTGAGTGGAGATAGGAGACAGGTGTAGTAAAATATCGGGCCTGCTGTGCCATGCACTGTGTTGTGCTGTGGTGTTTGCTGTACTTCCCTGCCTGCCTGCCTCTGAATCACAGAACTGTTGGATTGGAAGATAACTTAGAGACCATCTTGTTCCCCCCTCTGCCATGGGTAGGGACAAATTTCACTATCCCAGCTTGCTCAAAGATCCATCCAATCTGGCACTGAACATTTCCAGGGATGGGGCAGCCACAGCTGCTCTGGGAAACCTGTGCCAGGGCCTCACCACCCTCACAGCCAAGAATTTCTTCCCACTATCTCATCTATCCCTGCCCTCTGCTAGTGGGAAGCCATTTCCCGCTTGTGCTGGCACTTCAGGCCCTTGTCCAAAATCCCTCTGCAGCTCTCTTGGATCCCCTTTAGGCACTGGAAGGGGCTCTAAGGTCTCCCTAGAGCCTTCTCTTCTCCAGGCTGAACAATTCCATGTTCCCTTAGCCTTTCCTGTCACTGTCCACGAGCACCAGAGGTTTCCATCTGCCTGGTGTGCCTGTTGGGCAGGACAGGGCTGGTGGTGGCCTGAGAGCTGCGGGCACACCCGCGGAGCACAAGACAGGTTTGCGTGTCTCTTGCGTCAGCCCTGCTCTCTGCCAGAGCCCCGGGCCAAAGGTGTGCTTGGGGCTGAGGTGTCAGAGCCCCCTCCATCTCTAAAGGACGCTGTGAGCCAGGGAGATGAAGTGCTGAGGATCTAGCCCTGGTCATCCCAACACTAAGCCTTGGAAGATATCACTTCACATTGATCTGGCTGGGGCCAGATCCCCCCGCCTGGGCTTTCCTCATCCAGGGAGCTCACCTCCTGGGTGGTGGGGTCTCTGCTGCTAAAACACACCCCAGGGCAAAGTGACTGTGGCCACAGTGGCCAGGCCATGGATGACAGCCTCAGCTGGGGTGCATCCAGCTGGCTGAGGGGCTGCTATTGTGTGACTGCCAGGTGCCAGCTCCTGTGTGATCCTCAGGCTCCCTGGAGAGCTGGCTCTCCTCCAGCCTTTGCCTTCAGGACTGCAGGTGAGCAAGTCCAGGCCTGAGCCTGCTCTTGGGCAAAGGGTGGGTCTGACAAGATCCCATTGCTCCAGGCCTTTCTAAAACAAGCCAAGTTTCAGAGCACTCTTTGTAGCAGCCACAAACACCAGTGCCATTACATAAGGCATTTGGGGGGTGCACAGCGGGGTGAACTCAGAAGGAGCCCGGTTCCTGGGCCACAGCGGTGGTGCAAAAACCAGGGACTTTGGGGCCAGCTCCAGAGGGATGAGACAGTTGTGTTTTCCCAATGGGATCTGCATTATTCCAGCACCAGAAGGATGAGAGCCTTGGCTCTTTCTGACACAGTGGGCACAGTGTGCCTTGAGCCATCGGGAGGTCTGCACAGGCTCCTGGGTGTGGAGGTGCCTATCCCAGTTTTCTTCCTTGCACATTGCCAGTGTACCCAGCTGAGTACAGTAAGACCTGCCTCTGTCTGACACTGGTGACACTGGGCTCCAGCTGGTGGCATCTGAGGCGCTGGCCCTGTCAGGAGTGAGGCCAGAGCAGGCAGCAGGTCCACCAGGATGCATAGAAAGTGTCTGGCCCCAGGTCAGCTTCTGGCAGTAGCCAGGATGTTCTGTGCAGGATCCAGAGGGGCAGATGGACACTGAGTCCCTTGGGGTTTACCCGAGGGGAAGCCTTCACCTCCTCCATTCCAACAGGCTGGTGGAATCCACGTGCAGGAAACCCTTCTCAACAACAGGACTAGGAGGGAGGGTGCCGTGGCATGTGCCTCAAGGGCTCTTTGAACACAGCAGGAGAGGAGATAGGCACATGGAGGAGCTGATTGCTGTCCCCTCTCCCTGGGCACATGCAGGGAAGCCCTGAGGCTGCCTAGGGCCTCTGGTACTGGGAGCCCTTCCCAAGCCATCCCAGGGAGCGGGTCCCAAGGGTCACTTTACCCGTGGGCAGGTCCTCAGCCTTTGTGCAGACCCATCCCTCCTGCATCCTCCCTTCCCAGAAGTGACGGTGGCAGGCGGTGGCAGGTGGCCAGCTCCACCTGTCTGACAGGTAGAACAAGGGTGGGGGCAGTGGCTGGCACCCGCTGCCTGTCCCAACCTGCCGGGGTCCTGCCAGGAGTCACCTGCTGCAGGAGCAGGAGCAGGAGGAGTGGTGCCCCCAGCCCCAGTGCCACCATGCAGGGACAGCTCTGCCCCACCACAGAGGGAAACCAGGAGGTGATGCACTGCTGGGTGAGGATTTCCTGAGAAAAGGAGTTGGAGTTGCTCATGCTGGAAAAAGATAAAGCTCCAGGGAGACCTCAGAGCCCCTTCCAGTGCCTAAAAGAGGCTTATAAAAAAGAAGGTGAGCAATTTTTACATAGGAAGATACAGAACAAGGGGGAAGAGTTTTAAACTGAAAAAGGACAGACTTAGATTAGACATCAGGAAGAAATTCTCCCCTGTGAGGGTGGTGAGGCCCCAGCACAGGTTGCCCAGAGAAGCTGTGGCTGCCCCATTCCTGGCAGTGTCCAAGTCCAGGTTGGATGGGGCTTGAAGAAACCTGAGATAGTGGAAGCCCATGGCAGAGGGGTGGAACAGGATGACCCTCAAGGCCTTCCCACGATTCTGTGCCTCTGTGCCTCTGCGATCCTGCACCATGTCCTGTTACCCACACACACTCAGCTGCACACTCATGACCACACACACAGGGAGTCACAGAGGGTCAGACACTGCAGACACGCAGGTATGGGCACATCCAGAGTGTGTGACATGGGAAACACTCCCAAACATAGAGATACAGCTGATCCAGGCAGAACGTGAGGGTTACAGACAGTCACACACGGACATGCACCGTGCACTGCCCGCACACAGGGACATGCAGAGTGTGTGAGTTGCAGGTGTGCACACAGACACACACACAGATGCACTCTGCAATACTCAGGTGTGTCAGCAGCTACACACAGGGTTACTCACACTCAGTCACTCACACAAGTCCCCACACAACTCCTTACCCATGGCCATACACACGCCCTCAGGCAGACTGCATCCCATGGTGATGGCCCAAGCCACACACATGTCCCACCTCCATCACCCACAGAAGATGCCCAAGTGTCCCCTCGCCCTCAGCCATATACACCCCAGCCTGTGTCTTTGCTCCCAGCTCTCTGGATTGAGAAGGGCTTTGGGATGGGGAGAAATCCCTGAGGGGTGCTGATGGGACCAAGGAATCACAGTGGTGTGTCATGCCCTGATCCAGCCCAGCTGGAGGCAACAGGGAGTCACCTGATGATATAGGGTAAGTGTTCCCTGTTTTGTGGCAGCAGAACCCCCAAGTGTCAGGAGCTGACCCCCAGCTTTGCCTGGTGAAAGTGCAAGCAGACCGCTCTTGCCCATCCCTGTCATTTTATCAGGAGATGGCAAAGACAGGCTTGTACCTGCTAGCCAGCACCCTGCCTACTCTGGCACCCATCCTCCCAAGTGTGTCCCCAGTAGGGGCTGTGAGGGCCCATTTGGGGCACACTGGGCAGTGTCCAAGGGCTGTGTGACCCCACACTGTATATTTTCTTCATTTCAGTCCTCACAGATTCATGGCCTCAGAGCTGCAGGGACAGGCTCACCTGGGGTCAGAGACCTCCAGCATTCACAGCACCTCAGCACTAACTGAGAGTCACAAACACCCTCCCAGATCTGGCTGGGCCACTCCAGTCCAGGTTGACAACTGGCAGCATCTTGCCCAGCCACTTCCAGACAAGCCAAACACCTTGAGGTCTTGCAAAGGTGCTGCAGACATCTCAACCCCCTCACAAACCAAGCTGAGGTCTGGGCTGTGCCTCTCTCCCCCAAGCAGGGGTGAGTGCCATGCAGCTGCCCAGATGCAGAGGTAGGTGGGCCCCAGCAAGCCAACCACAGTGGGTCACACACACCAGCCCAACTCACTGGTATCTATCTCAATTTGGCCAGGCAAAAGCCACCAAGCATCCCTGGGGCCGTGGGGTGTAGAGTACATGAGTCCCAGAACACAGGGGTAGGGTGATGGAGCTCACTGGGATGAAAGCAGCAATCAGGTCTCCATGAAGCAGGCACGCTGGCCAGGGTTCAAAGCAAACTTCTGCCAACTGAGGGAGGTGAGGAGGGCTGAGGGCGCAGCACAGCAAGGGGTGACTTGGCACTGTGCAGAACTCCTGGTGCACAGGGCTCTGGGGAGACCAGTTCTTCCTCTTGGGCCTACAACAGCATGTTGGGAATCTCAGTGCAGAGCCTACAGCAGTCTTCAGCTTGGTTACCCCCTTGCCCCCAGACAGTGAGAAAATCCCATTTATCCTGAGGAAACAGGCACCTAATGTGGGGTGTGCCACAGGGAAAGCTGGATGGGGAAAGGGCCATCGGCTGCAGCTCCGATGACCCTGTGACTGTCCCCCACTGCCCCCGGGGTGGCGATGAGCTCATTCCGCTGCGGTTACCCTCCGCACGGCACGCCAGGTGCTTTGTCATGAGGCAAGAGGAGGAGGGGGAACAGGTTATTCAAGGTCTGCGGGGCCCAGGGCACAAACAGGGTGAGGGCAGGGGTTGGGGTAGGAGAGCTGGGCCGGCAGGCAGGGTGCAGCCCCCTCCCCTTTCCACAGGAGCTCCAGGAAAGGGGGCTCAGGAGGGAGCCAGCGCCAGGCACCGAGGTGCAGCCACAGGGCACAAATGGAGGGAGCAGCAGACTTTGCCCCCGCCTACAAGGTGTGGCACAGAGACTGAACAGTCTGCAGGGCATAATTATCATCAAAGCCGGAACAGGTGGGTTGGGATCAGGAGAGGTCATATTTGGGTCAGGTCAGGAGACCTGACCTGCATAGGATCAACAGAATGCCCATGTGATGGGTTTTGCAGCATGACAGCCTCCTTCCATACCTGGGGCCCCTCAACAGGCAGTGTGTCCCCCACTGTCACATTCCCAGCCTGAGAACCAGCAGCTTCAATGTGCCCAGATGGACCAGAACAATTCCACAGCCCTGGAGCACCCTCCTGCCCTCCCTAGGCTCTATCTTGCCACCTGTCCACCAAACTGGGCAAACTCCTTTTGGAGAGGCCACGACCTTGCAAGGCACAGGGACCGGGCAAAGTCCCTGCTCTGCCATCCCAGGGCATTGGACCCTCTGGGCACCTTGGAGAACTGGTGGTGCTTCCCAGAATACTGTTCCTTCTCTTCCACTCCAACCACTGCTTTTCCTGCTGGCAGATGGCACAGCCAGAGCCCCTGAGCCCCGTGTGCTCATGGCCCATGCCTTTGGGGAGGCTGTAGTGCTGTGCCCCCTTCCCCTGCACCGTACTCCCTGCCACACACACACACAGACCCTCCTCCCATGCACATCCCAACCCTGCACACACACACTCACCATCCTTGTCCCTATCTTTCCCTTCATCCATGCTCCTCCCTGCTCTACCCCTTGGGCTGAAGGTTGGGGTCTTGGAGGGGGTCATGGCTGCTGACACAGAGGGTTGTCTTGGAGAGCTCAGGACTGGAAACTTGGTGCCACATGTGGTCTGTACAAAGATCTGGCTGCTCCCAAGGTCTCCAGAAAACAGAGGAGGGGCTAGGGAAGCACTGTGGGAGGTGAGGATACTCCCAAACCTGCCAAGGCCCTGCTGTCCCAGAGCCATCCTTGTCACCAGCACTCAGTTGGACACTGGCAAAGGACTGGTGGGGCTCAAGTCTTAGCCCAGGGCAGCAGCCAGCAGGGACCTCTGCTCTCAAGGGCTGGGGGACTACAAGAGTCCCCTTTCTTGTGGACAGGTCAAGCATTGCCCCAAAAGTGTATATGGTCCTTGCTCCAGACACTGGCCTGGGAAATGGTTGCAGCTCCTCCCTGGCCTGCTCATGGTTGATAATTTTCTCTTGTCGTGTTGAAGTATGACAAGAGACATTGTTATCCAGTCACTTCTCTTTCTGTGACCTTTGTACATGGCCCAGGAGAGCTGTCCCTGCCTCCTGATATCTTGTTGCAGGCCATCAGACTGGGCTGCACCCACACCCCAAGATGTGGGGATGGAGTGAAGAGCAGAGCTGAGGGCACCTGCCCTGTTTGGAGGCAGAAGGATGCTCTGAGGAGGGATGACCCCATACAGGAGCTTCCAGACACCAGTCCCGTGCAGGGGGCACAGCAGCAGTGCAAAGGAGAGAGGGTTTGGGAGACTGCAAAGCTGGAGCACGGCCAGGCAGGGCTGAGCTGCACGATGCACCCAGCACCAGAGCGGGTCCCCGGGTCCCTCGCTGCCCCGGAGGGTGGAGGGACCCCCTTGCAGAGCTCGGTGTGGTGTGGCCAGGCGGTGTTTGCGTTGTGGGAGGTGTGTGTGCGCACGCGTGTGTACGTGTGGGCAGGGCCCCCGCGCATGGAGCTCCGTGAATGCCATGTCAGACGGGCTGCGGCACCACCCATACATTCATTTTGCAAACAGTCGCGGGGTCATGAGCAACACAAAGGGCAAGTGTAGGTAGTGCCAGCGCCCATGCTGAACCGTGCCTCCTCACCTAGGTCACGCGGGGAGAGCGGAGATGCTGTGGGGCACAGGGAGTGGATGGAAGAACGCAGGGAAACTCTTTGCCCTGGGACAATTAAAGCACAGCACCAACTCATGCAAAATCAAGATGAGGCACTGAGGATTCCCCCAGCCAAGTGCCTGGTGGGTCTGTAACAGCTGGAGCTGCATTCCTGTGCACCTCCCCCAGCACTGGGCACGAGGATCTGGGGTTTGTGACCAGCTGGCTGGACTCCCGGGGGAGATGTGGGAAGCCAGGGAGGTTCCTGGCGCCCATCCAGATCTCCAGGGCAGCTGGGGATCTTGCAATCCTGCTGGGTCTCCCAGGGCTGCTGAAGGGTGGCCAGGCTTTTAGTTCAGTTTAGCTATGGTCACCCCAACACCATTTATCTGTTCCTTGATGCAGTGGCCAAAACTAGGGCTGGATGTTCTGGTGCTCCTGCCCCTGCCCTCCCTGCTCCCACTGCAGTGCCATGGTGGCTGGGGATCCCACTGTCTGCTATTCCACTTTCCATCCCAGACATCCTGCAGGCAGGGACATCAGGGCACAGCCTGGGGAGACCCAAGGACACCTCATCAGCCTGAAGGTGGTTTCCGAGAAGAGGGATGTGGAAGCCTTGACACAGCTCTGCTTCTCCAGCACCTTGGGTGGTTGTCTCAGCTGCAGATGGCATTTAGGGTGCAGGGGTGGAACCCTGTGGGGCTGCAAACTCTGGGGAGCTCTGTCTCTTTTCAGACATGTGCTGGTCCTGAAACTAATTTGCCTGCAAACCTGTTGCTCACAGAAATGAAATGCAACACTGAAAGTGCCAGTGGCAACCCCAAAGTAAGGCCCACTTTGAAAGCCCGCCTCATGCTCTCGCAGGTGCCCCTGCCTTCTGACGCAAAGCTGTGCAGCCCCTGGACAGCAGATCAGGGGCTCAGCAAGTGTAGCAAGTCCTTTTATTGCAGGACTGGCTGAGATATCCTCTGGGATGAAGGCAGCACCTTGCCCCCATTTCCCGGAGAAAGGAAGAGCAGCCAGGGAGGGGAGGGGCTGTAGGACCCTCTGAACTTTGTCCCTGCCTGCCTGGTACCAGGGCAGTTCCTACAGGCCCCACAGCCCCAGAGGCACTGCCTGGCACTGCCCTACACGCCATGGGGTCTGCAGGCCTGTCCCCAGCCCCGCTCCTTGCTGCGGGCACCGTGTCCCGACCTGGGGCTGGCACCTGGGCTCCCCTTGTCACTGGACTTTCCCTTTCCGAGCTCGGCTCAGCTGCCGTGGAAATTCCCCACATCCCTCGCAGGCGGGAGAAGCTCCGCCCCAGCACCCTGTGAGCCCCAGGGCTGTCCCCAGGCCGGTCCCTGAGGGCTGTCCCCATGCCGGTCTGAGAGCTGTCCCCATGCTGGTCCCTGAGGGCTGCCCCCAGGCCGGTCCCTGAGGGCTGCCCCCAGGCCGGTCTGAGAGCTGTCCCCATGCTGGTCCCTGAGAGCTGTCCCCATGCTGGTCCCTGAGGGCTGTCCCCATGCCGGTTCCGAGGCCGGTGCCCGAGGGCTGTCCCCAGACCGGTCCCTGAGGGCTGTCCCCATGCCAGTCCCCAGGCCAGTCCCCGAGGGCTGTCCCCATGCCGGTCCCCAGGCCAATCCCCAGGCCAATCCCCATGCCAGTCCCCAGGCCGGTCCCCAAGGGCTGTCCCATGCCAGCCCCGCGGCCTGGAGAGCAGCCCGTGCCCTGACTCTGCAAAAGCCCCGCCGAGCAAGCCCTGGCAGCGCCGCAGGCGGGGCTGGGGCAAACAGTGGCCTCTTTGTCGTGGCCGGGAGCAGGCGAGTGCCGTGCTCCTGGGACTGATTTATTTGTTTATGGAGGTGAATGCCTACGGCTTGTTTGAAAGGAAAACACGGCACCTCGGGATGCAGGCAGAGCTGCCTCCCCTCGGTCAAGCCCAGGCACCCAGAGCTGGGCATGTGTCCTGGAGGGTGGAGAGGGCCCAGAGCACCCAGGTACCACCCAGTCCCAGTGCAGAGCCCACCCCAGCCCTGCTGCAGGCTTTTTGGGAAAGGGGACACTGAGGCAAGAAGGAAAGGACAGCAAAAGGCCTTCTCCGGGATCCTTCCAGCACTGTCCTGTGGCTAGGACTTGAGGCAATCACCACATCCAGCCCTTCAGGGCTTGGCTGGATCTGCTCCAGCCCTGACACAAGCTCATCCCACACCTGGACCAGCACATGGAGTGCTGCACCCACAGTGGGCAGCTCCTCCCTGCCTCTGGCATACAGCCATAGTGAAGATGTCACCAGGCTGCTGCAGAATGGCTGATGTGACAGCTGATGCCATGTCCCCCAGAATCCTTCTGCTTCTGGGACTGGAGACAGTGGGCAGGGAAGATCAGGGCCCAAACTTGGTAAGGTTGCAATTAGGAAAAGGAATGGTCTTGATAATTTTGGGCTGTCCTGTGGGCAGAGAAGCTT
This sequence comes from Phainopepla nitens, assembly GCA_013400175.1. Taxonomy (NCBI): domain Eukaryota; kingdom Metazoa; phylum Chordata; class Aves; order Passeriformes; family Bombycillidae; genus Phainopepla; species Phainopepla nitens. The sequence goes on along the minus strand of VXBQ01005387.1, from coordinate 379,424 downwards.
CACGTCTACACAAACTGCAGGTCTTGGCTGCCACAATACTTCACTCCCACAGCCTGGCAGCAGCAGAGTTCTCCATGGCATGAGCTCAGCTGGCCAAACCCCCTCCCAAGGTGCAGCTCACTTGCCTGCAGAGGAGTATCTGTGTGTTTTGGGGGACAGGCCAGGTGAGAAGCTGGTAAGTGTGTTGGAGGGAAATCTATAGCCTTGGGCTGTGGAGGGAAGCTGCTAAAATGCTCATATTTATCCTCCATCAGTGTTATCTCACTAACCACAGTGAAACCTTGGCCACTCTATGCCTGGTAAACCTGGGCATCCTCTTCCCTGTCAGTGAAGATGTCACAGTGGTCCTGCCTCATCTCCATCAAGGAGCATCATCAGATCCTTGGGGCAGTTCCTGCTGGAGTCTCATCCACTTGGCCCCATGGTGATCACGGCCTCAGGGATGACTCCATCTAGGACATATGGTAATTCTGGGTCAGGACCTCGGGGAGCCTGAGGTGTTCCAGCAGTGTGTGCTCATTCTTCAGTGCTAGTGACCTGCAGAGGGGAATGTGCTTCTGGGGACATACAGCTCTCCAGCCTTTGGCATCCTCTGGGATGATGACCAACAGTGATGGTGTGAGTGCATGGGTCATGCCCATCAGTCCTGCTGTAGCTTGGCTGGTGGTGTCCCAAGAGCAGACCATCATGGCCCTCATGTCTAGCAAGGCTGGGGCAGGTTCTGTGGGAGCAGGTGGGATTTAAGCTCATCACCAGGAGAAGCTGATGGGCAGCACAGCTCTAGGATGAGGTCCAGCAAATCCAGGGGGCAAGTGGAGATGTAGGAGCACCATGAGCTATTGCCACCGCTTCTCTAAGGACAGCTGATGCTGGTGATGGGGTGGCCAGACCCAGCCATCTCCACACACACACAGATGGACTTGGCTGGCCTGGGAATGGCCACAGGAGGGCAATGACCACACAGGACATCTGGACTCTATCAATTGAGACCTGTCCTACATGGAGCTGGTGAGCCCACGTAACACTGTGGGCCACTCTCCAAGCACAGAGCTGGGTTGTTGATTCTTTTGCTTGTATAGCACGGGCTTTCTTCCAGTTTGGTTTCAGAGCTCACAAGGGATGGAAATCAGCACATCAACTGTTCCATTTCTGCTGAAAAAAGACACCTGCACCAATCAGTGTATAACTTTGAATTCATCATAGCCTGAGTCTGGAGAGGTTTTGCTCTGTCAACAGACTGGTCTGTCGATGTCTCCATGCTCTCCTGAACGAGGAGAAATCAGTTCAAACCAGCCCATCTGATTGATCAGTGCAGTTTCCCAGTGGCCACTTGCCTGGGAGAAGCCTGATAAGTCACTGGGGTTCTTGAGCTTTCCTCAGTCATTAGCTGTGGACGGCCCTAAGTCTGCAGCCACCACACATGAGATAACAAACCCTAAGAGCAAAAAGCAGAGTTCAGTGCCCTGTCATGGCTGAGACCATGGGACAATGATGGCACAGGGGAGGGTACAGGTTCAGGTGTCATGGTGAGACTTGTTCCGACCCAGGGTACACCCTTGCTCCCAGCACCCACCCAGTCAGGGCAAGTTGCCTTTCCCGTGTAGAAATTCCTGTGTCGTCCCCACAAACATCATATGGGGATGACAGCACCTGCAGGATAACACAGGCCTGTTCACTTGCTCCCGAAAGCAAGCTGGTGAATCTCTCCTGTAGCCAGCAACAGCCCTTCTGCTCTGGCACCTGTGGCTTGCCAGTATCCCCTGCAGCCTCCCAGCTCAAACTGGATCTGTGTTTTTATGGCAAAGCCTGCTGTGGGGGGAGCAGGGGAGGCAGGCCTGGGGACACAGCCAGGGCTGTCCCTCCCTGCCAGCTGCTGGCTGTCCCCATGCGCTGTTTGCTCAGCACTGCGTACTGTGTGAAGGCAAACACGGCTGTGCCGGGAGGAGCAGAAACGAGGACAAACAGAGGCTGTCCCAGACCTGCAGCCACCGGGCTTGGTGAGTGCTGTTTGGAGGTTTCCAGGGCACAGCCAAAGCCGATGGCACCCCAGGGCCCCAACAGTCCCTCACCCCTTTCAGTGGTGGGGGACACCCTGCCCAGCGGCTCTGGCTGCCACAGCCCCAGCAGTGTCCCCCTGTCCCCCCAAACTGCACTCACACTGTGCAGATTTAAACTGTGCCACGTGAACCAGGTGGACCAAACTCTCCAGAACAGAGCTTGGTGGTTCCTGAGGACACAGAGGCAGTGCCCAGCAGGAGGGTGGTTAATGCCATCACGCTAAATTTGCCTTCCTTGTGTGCCATCCTGAGAAGCAGAGCCTGGACTGGTCGGTGACCCTGTGCACCATCAGCAGTGTCCCCCACCCCACATGCAGTGCTTGTTCCCCCTCTCTAAGCCCCAGGCGTGTCCTCTGCTGCTGTCAGCTCTGCAGCCCCATCCCCTCCATTCTCAGCTCCCTTTGGCTGCCCCACTGGAGGGCAGGGAAGGGAGGAGGCGAAGCATCTTTCCAGTGCTGCTGGGGAAGAACAAGCCAAGTTCAAACCAGCAGCACCTGGGGCAGACAAGGGGCCCATCTGACCCTGAAAGAGACATGGTGGGACCTTGCACATCTGGCTCCTTGGGAGCCCTGCAGCCCATGGCCAGAGCTGACCCCGTGCCAGGCCAGGACCTGGCTGACCCTCGGCCATAGGAGCTCTGAACAATAAGTCACCTGCTCCTCCTCTAATTAGCACAACCATTTGCTGGAGAGCTGTGCTAATTTTCTCCTATGACGTCTGAGGTCAGGGACAGTCCTAATTTTCCTCCTAACACCTGCTGAGCCTGACCTGCTGAGAACAGAGCCCTCTCACCCCACATGTGCCGCAGCAGGCTTTGATCTCTGCTGGGCCTGCGCAGGAGGGTGCCTGCCCCTGCACTTTGGGAGCCATTCCTACACCTCTGAAAAAAGTACCCAAAATAACTTCTCATTCCCACCCATCTACCCCACAGGTAGTGGCAGAGGGGCCACAGTGTCCCTGCTGTGCCAAGGAGCCACCCTGACCCAGGCCAAAGGGATGTGGCCAGGGCTGCAGAAAAAAATACCCTGGCATTTCCAGGACCACCTCTGCCAATTCAAAGCAGAGAGAGAAATCCAGCATTCACAGGCTGATCGTTGTGTGCTTGAGGTGTGTCTGCAGATACATTATCTGTCCCGTGGTGGGGTCTGAAGTCCAGCAGATAAGAGGCTGGGGAAAGCACTCTGCAGAGCTGCTGTGGGAGAGTTTCCAGGGTCTGGCAGAGGGTGTGGAGCAGGTTCCCAGTGCGCACTGCTGGTGCTGCCAGGTTGTGCTGGGAGAGGTCAGGTCCCCAGTGGCACTGGTCCAGTGCAGGGCTGGCTGCCTCCTGTGTGCCCAGCCGTGCAGAGGGGCAGGGGGACATCACTGGGATGTGCTGGAGCAGCAGGAACTGCCCAGCCAGGGTGGTGTGAGGTGGGAGAGGGCAAGAGGCATGGCTGGGGCTCACAGCAAGCAGAGGGGAGCAAATGCTGCTCTGCCAGAGCTCCCTGCACCCACCCATCCCCACACAAGAATCCTTTGTTCCTGCCATGTCCCTGTCCCCTGCTGCTCCAGGAGTAAGGGACAAGCCCCACAGCCCTGGTGACTCTGGTAGGCAAAATGAAAATAATTAGAAGGAGGTGCCTTTATTAGAGGTGTCTGTGAGGGCCTGCAGAGTCTGACCCAGAGGGCCCTTTGATCTCAGCTTTTGAAACCCTATAGCTTTGCTGACAGAGCATCTCTGTATTTCCAGGTCACCAGGATGATCATTTCCATCTGGGAACAATGAAGTCTTTATGCTGCCCTGCGTGCTGGACTATTCCTGTGTGGAATGAGCTGGTGTGCAGGAGGATGTGCTGCTGCACAAGCGCTGTTGGCCTCGACTCCTTCTCTGGTTGGATGAGGGACAGCAGCAGGAGAGCCCACCCAGCTCAGCATCCTCATTACCAATGGAAAATGGGCGGCTGTTAGTGCCAGGACGTTAAATTCACCCAATGCACAGCCCTGTGAGAGGGCCTTTATTCCCCAGGATGTACCCAAAACCTTCCTGCTCCCCTGGGGAAAAGCCCTGCACATCCCCAACCCCAGTGGCAAACCCAAAGTGCAGCCTCTGGGAGGGGTCACATAGGCAATCTGCACGTGCCCCCATTGCTGTGCCTCCCACTGCAGTGGACCCAAAACCCCACAGCAGGGAGCAGGAAATGTCAGGGCTCTGCAGTCAGGGCACTGCAGGGTGGACACCTCCACTGTGAGCTGTTTGGAGGGCTCCTGGCATAGCTCCCAAAGCAGCAGGTCCCCAGGCACTGCCCTGGGTCTCCTCAGCGCCCCACGCTCAGCCCCTGTGCTCTGCTGGAGCTCAGGCAATAGCAGAAAGCCCTAAGTCTGTATTTCTCAGAGCAACATGGACTTTGCTGGGGGAAGCCTTGCTGCAGAGCCTGGAAGCTGGGCAGGTCACCTGGGGACAAGGCAAGGACAGAGAAGCACTTGGAGAGGAGAAGCCCCTCAAAACCCTCTTGTCCTTTGTCCCACTTTGGAATTTTGTCTGAACTGAAAAAGCAGCATCTGAAAACAATCCAGCATTTTTCCTGGTTGATGTGATCTCTCTGGGCCTTTTCCAGGCTGCCACAGCCTTCCTCAACCTGGGAATCTGCAGTAACACCTTCCTGTCCCTTTCCTCTCCTGTCAGGCTCCCTGAGAGTCTATACCCTTCTCCTTCTGGTCCCAGCCTGGCTGGGGCTGCTGGAGGCTGTGGTTTGCTTTTCCTTTGTCAAAACAACGCATTGTTTGGTGGCAGCTGCAGGCGTGGGGACCGGTCCTGCCAGTTCCCTTGGTTGGGACAGTTTCTGCTGGGGTACAAGGTAAAATTTTGCCTGGATAAGCTCCAAGGTCTGGTCCCTGGGGAACAGGGTATCCCCACAGGTGCTCTGGGGACACCCATCGCATCCAGTCTGACCCCCTTGGGCTGTGCTTGGGTGATGATTTCATCCCTCTAGACCTGTTGAGGCATGGCTGTTCCCAGCCTGAGGAATGAAGTGAGTTGTCCATGTGGAGGCCAGCAGTGTTAGACACTGTCTTCCACGTTCCACCAGCAGCTGGCTCCAGTGCCAGAGACCAGCCCACCCCTCTCCTGTATCCACAGAGGCTTTTTGGGCACTGTGGGATGGGCTCTGAAGCCAGAGCACAGATCCTGGGCAGCAGCTGGTGTGGAGATGTGTGGTGGTGATACTAACAGCCTGGCTGATGGATTCATAGATAACACAGGAACACAGCCAGCAGTGTGCAGTTTCTTTGCTTGCTGCCCTCTCTGTGCACTGCATGTCATCTCCTGCTTTTGCAAAGCAAATCTTGGCTGTGCAGGGGCAATGGAGTGGGGACATCTGCTTTTCTGACAGATAAATTCCCCAGGGACCAGAGCTGGAGCAGCAGTCACCTCTCTGTCAGTGGGGTGTGGGACGTGGGGGCACAGACGTCCCTTCCTGCTGCCTCTCGCCACCATGCTCGAGCAGAGCTGGCTACAGGCAACCCAGGCAGGGCAAGGAGAGTCTCTCCCCTGCTGAGGTGTGCTGGTGCCACACATACCTCACATATCTGGATGCAGGCATCACCAGGCACCAGGATCACTAACCCTTTCCTATTCTTCAGGCAGCAATGCCAGCCCAGTGCTGCTCTCCTGAGGGTGCCTCTGGCCTCCAAACCCAGTTCCAGTTCCCTAAGGATCCAGCGTGGTGTAGGCAGTGCTGGCACCCACCTAGGCAGGGAGCCAAGAGCTTCCATGGTGCCCAAACTTGGCTTTGCTGCCTCTGCATGTGTCCTTCCAGCCATGAGCAAACTAAAGCACAGCTCAGCCTCCTTTGAACCCTGCCACCTGTATTCTGCTACCCCTCCTCTGGAACTGTGACTGCACCTCCCTCCATCATCCTCTGAGACAAGGATGCTCCCAACCACCTTGGAGAAACAGAAGTCATAGAATGGTTTGGGTTGGAAGGGACCTTACAAATCATCTCATTCTACCCTCCTGCCATGGCCAGGGACACCTTCTGCTATCACAGGTTGCTCCAAGCTCCGTCCAACCTGGCTTTGGACACTTCCAGGGATGGGACAGCCACAACTGCTCTGGGCATCCTATGCCAGGCCCTCATCCTGCTCAGAGGGAAGAATTTCTTTCTAATCTCTAATGTAACCCTGTCCTCAGGGTTTGAACCATTCCTCCTTCTCCTGGGTCCTAAGTCACCATGCAAGTCATGATATATAGAGTCTACTGTAGGTGGGGGCTTCCCAGAAGCTCTTTGTCTGCCCTAAACAATGTTCAGGGGGATCAAACTGGATCCCTGCTTATCTCCAGAATGCTGAAAGGTCCATCACAATGGACAATCATCTCCCACTCCCAGATGCAGCCTGGCCAGCTATCCACTGGCTGCTCCCAGCAAGCACTCACCTCATGCTCAGGCCATGGTTATCTGACATGCCCTGCACCCTGGAACATGCAGGAAGGGAGCCTGGGGAAGAACCAACACAAGCCCCAACTGTGTGGCTCTTCTGGTTCATTGCAAACCTCCCAGCCCACATTTCACATCCCTGGAGGAGGAAGGTGGCTTTTCTGCAGGAATCTGAGATCCATTCAGAGCAGACAGGAAGTTCTTCATGCAGGTCTGACAATGCAAGTGCTGTGTTTCCATTTTGGCATGCATGTCGATGTGTGTGCCTTTGTTGTAGATGCCTCAGCAGGTGAGAGTCTGCAAAAAGCTGGGTCCCCAGGCTGCTTTCAGGTGTTTGTGTGTTCTCCTGGTTCTGGGTGCTCTCTGCAGGGTGGGTGCATGGAGAAGAGAATCACATTATGCCCATCCAGGGGCTGCAAGTCCTACTCTTGCACCATCAGTTCCTATTGCAAGAACTCCATGAGATCGCCCCACTCATCTCTCTGCCAGTGGGTCTTGCTTAACCCACTGTCCTGGAGTGATTTATGATGACAGTCATTCCACGATCCTCTTCTTTATGTCCAAAACCAGTTGTTGTATCTTTCAGGCTCAGGACTGGACAAGTGTAGGGCTGTGGAAGCAGGGGAGCTTTGGGTTTTTTGGTGGCATTTTCGAAGCCTCACTGCCCAGACATTCTCTGGCACTGTGTGGTTTGGTTTTGCTTGACTTGCTTGGGATTTTTTTGGCCCAGGCAAAAAGCTTTTCCCTTTCCTGGCTTGGAGAAGCTGCATCAACAATCTTTCAGCTGCTTTGAGGTGAACTGAACAGCTGCTGGTTGGGAACTGGTGGGAGTGGGCCAACCTTTTCCAGCCCCAAGCCTTGGGGAGCTGAGCTGGGCAGAGAAAGCACACCAGAGAATCCAACCCAGCTGCTTGTCTGCCCTGGAGAGGAGGTTGACACCAGAGAGCCACCAGGGTTTTGCCTCCTGCTGGAACTCCTCTGTGGAAGATCCACTTCCCTCGGGGTGAAAGCTAGTGCCAGTTCAAACCACGGGCTGGGAAGGGGTATTTATTTCTTCAAATGCCCCATTCTCCGGGCATTTTTGGGTCTTTGTTCCTGTTGAGGGGTGAGGGGGAGGAGGGCATGAGTTCTGATAGTTCGGTGTTTAACAGTTGTTTCCTTTTCTTGCTTTGCCTTGTGGGCATTGTTGTTAACAAACTGTTAGGTTTGGGGTTTTTTTCACTTTCCTTTATTAGCATTCATTTTTCAGTGGAGGGGGATTGTTGACACCCTTTAGAGGAGACTACTCATTGCAAAGTGTCTCCTCTTAAATTTATCTCAAAACTGAGACACCCACACTACCAGCTTCTCCTGCATCCTCCAGCCTGCTGTCTGCCTGGCTTCAGGCAGCCCGTGCTGCAGAGTCTGACACTGTGGGACTGCCTGAAGTGATTCTTGCCCCTGAGCCAGCCTGCCTACCCTGACAGGAGGCAGAGACTCATGCCATCTAGGTGCATGCTCCCAAGAGCCCTCTGGCCAAAGCCCTAACATCACAGGTATGTAGGGGTGGTCTGGACAGCCTCAGTCTCTCTGCTGCACCCCCAGCTCCTCACAAACTTGAAAGCCAGCAGTGCAGCAGGAGGTCTACAGGATGGGGCAAAACCACGGGTAGGATGCTCTGTGCCTGAGAACAGAAAAAAGCTTGTGTTTGGAAGAGAAAGCCCAAGCACCAGGACAGACATGGCTCTCAGGTGTGCTGGCTGTCACATCACAGCACAAGTGGCGTTATTTTGAAGCCCTTGCAAGTGGCCTAAAGAAGGAAAGGGACAGGCCATCCATGAAGCATCACATGAGATCATGCAGGTGCCTCTGGAGGACACTAAAGGTGAGCTACACACAGGCAGCACCCAGCACACACCGTGCTCCAAGTCCTTTGCTAGCTAGAAGGGTAGGAGGGAGTCTGAGCTGCCCAGGAGTGCCAGGAGATTTTTGTTTGTTACCCGGAGAGGTGGATCCCAGGAGACTGGTGGGACTGCTAGCCCAGACTGTCCTTGGCTGTGAGTTCTGCCCACTGGTGCTGTGGTCCAAGAGGCTCTGCCAGGCTGTGCCAGCCTGAGCACAGCTCTCACCACCAGCACGCTCTGGTGGGTATTTCACAGGTGCCTAATGGCAAGCACCCAGGTGACTGCTCCCTGAGGGCAAGCTGAGTTGACCTGAGCTGGGAACGCAGGTCTGAGTGACAGAGCTCTGCTACAGTGCTGAATGCTGGAGACATGGCAAGGAGATGAGCAGGGAAAGCCTGGCAAAGAGCTCAGAGCACTTGGAGCAGACGAGTCTGGCTCATCTACCATATTTCCATCTCCTCAGGTGTTACAGCTGTTCCAGTGTTGCCAGCTCTGGAGTGAAAGGAGTTTACGGAAACCCCAGCTTGGTGACGAGACCAGATTTAGATCTTGTGGCTAAAGAAGGAAGCCTGCTCCAGGGCATCTTCCAGCACCAGCAGCGCATCTGGAGCAGGTTTCCAAGCTGAAGGGCACTCTGTTCAGTCCTAGGCAGCATGGCTCATGCTCAGCAAGGCTGCTCACAGCCACAGGGCAGCCCCACGCTGGAGGAAGCAGTGGGTGGAAGTGCCCAGGGTTATACACAGCAGCATGTGCAGAGCCAAAGGATGGGGAGATCCCCATGGTATGCAAACCAGTAAAGCAGAGGAGCACATGACTGTGAGGTTCACCTGCCTGAGACAGAAATGCCTGGCAGCCCCAGGAGCTGAGCTGAGCCTGCCCACCACCTCCACCTCTCCAAGCTGGTGGGCTGTGCCTGGACCAGCTCTAGGCACACGGGAACGAGCCTGTGACTCACATCGGCCTGCTCCCCTAACATGGCACAAGTCCCCCTGGCCCTGCCAGGTGCTGGGCTGAGCCAAGAGCTGAGACCTGACACTACCTTAGAGAGTTGCTCATGCCTTCCCCATGAAGCAGGCGAGGGCAGCCTGCACCGTGCAGCACCTGGGCTGATGGCCCATGGGCAGGGCTGAGCCCCAGCACAGGCTCTGCAGCCACCAGCCCAGTGGAGGCCAGTCTGGACCCCCTCAGCCTGTGCCTCTCCTTTTGCCCATGGGTGCCGGGAGCAGAGCCACGACTGGGCTCCTGGAGCAGCCCAGGCTGGGTTTTGGGGAACTCCCAGCCCAGTGCCCTGTGCCACAGGTTCTTGTGTCACCCTGCACCAGGCGGGTGCCAGCACCATCCTGCCATAAGGACTTGTTTCCATGCCAGAGAACTGCATTATTTCAAAACAAGTGGAAAGGAGCTGAAGTCCTCCCTCATGGAACCTTGGCACAGCTGGCTCTTCTCAGAGGCCTGCAAGGTGTAGAGATCACCCTGAGAGTCTCCCAGCACCAGTCCTGACTGGGCCCCAGTGATGAAGGAGTGGGGAGAAGGTTCCTGCTGGCTCAGAGAGGCAGAGTCAAATTCTCCATGCATGCAGAGTGCCTGCATTTTTTTTCCAAGCTGCATTTGCACTGTGCTTGGGTAAGAGTCATTTCCCTCTCCCAGCAGCAGTGGCTGGCTGGTTGTACATGCTGATGGAAGGGGGTGCACTGCCTTGGAAGGGGTGCAGTGCCAAACCTTTGCAGGGTGCAGAAATTGCCCCCGGCTGAGAGACTCCTCTGGGAAAGCTGAGGGCTCCTGGTCATGCTGTCCTCCCCACACGGGGGTAGAGCGAGATGTGCTCGGCCCTGCGGAGGATGGGTCTGATGGGTCAGTCCTCTCGCTGCTAAACTGGCTCAGCTGCCACCTGCCTGGGAGCCCTCCTGCCACCGATGGGCAAACTGAAGCAGGCAGAAGTCGTGACTTACTCCCATTGTCAGGCATGCTGAGGAGGATCTGGGCCCCAGCCCCTCGCAGGAGAGGGGACCCGCACCGGTGGCACTGTGGAGTGCAGAGGAGAGGGCAGGATGGTGGTAGGAGGAGCAGCCCGGAGTGAGGGATGACTCAGCTGTGATGTGTAGGGGGTGAGGCTCAGCCCAGCCTTTCGCAATGTGTTTACCAGCACCAGGGTGGCTGCTGCCTTCCAGGACATGCAGCCCATCCTCCCCAGCCCCAAACCTGCTTGCCAGGCTCAGCACAGCTGGGGAGTGACCCGTTCCCACCCCAGTCTGGCTGGCTCATGGAGGGGAGCTGGGCAGGGAGCCTTTGGCCAGCCCTCCATGCCAGCACTGCTTCTGGCATGCTGCCCCTGCCCAGGGACAGCAGTAACCCAAACTGAGGTCGTGGAGTGTCCTACCAGGGCAGCCAAAAACTGTTGGGTGCACCAAAACACAGTCCCAAACCATGGCAAGGTGGTGGCATGTTGCAGCAGTTATATCCACATGATGTCATCCCAGGGAGAGGGACAGAAATTCCCCTGCATTCCTTACACTGTTTGCTGACTGCCATCTCAGCCACCTGGCCACTTTCTGCCAGCTGCCAGGATACGTGTCCTGTGTGGGCAGGACAGAGTCAGGGGAAAGTCCCTTTATATGGATAGTTTTGGAGCTAAACATGCTGTTTTGAGAAACTACCCTAGAGGAAAGTCGAGGGTAACAGAGGCAAAAAGTGTTTTATTTCAATTCAGCTTCTTCTGGAGCTTGAGATGGGAAATGCTGGTAAGAAGCACAAACACCAACATTTCCTTCCACAGGGGGCTGGGAAGGAGGGTGTCAGGCCCATCTCCCTGCTTTCTGCTCGAGGTTAACTTGTTTTTGCTGTCACAGCACTGAGAGGGATGGACACTCAGCAAAACGTTCATCAGCCCTCCTGCTGCAACTGGAAACAACTGCTGTGTCACGGGCAGGAGTGCCTGGCACATGAAGACCCCAGACAAGAGCTCCTGGAGCCTTCAGTGGAGAACTCAGGTGCTTCCAGCAGGCCCATGTTGATCCCTGGCACACTGGACACTGCCGAGCCATGCCACTGCCTGCTGCATCCTGCTGGCAGCTGGCCAGCCCGGACCCTTCGTCATGCTGAGCAGATGACCTGTGTGCAGCAGTTAACCTCAAAACACCGTTCCCAGTTAACCTAGTTTGGCTCTGGGCAAGGCTGGGCCCTCTAGAGAAAACCACGTGAGGGCTTGTCGCCTGCTGGCCTCTTTGCTGGCCCGTTTCCATCGCATGATTCACGTCAGTTCCCAGTGCCAACGGCTGAGAAGGAGCCTGTGTCATTGCATTGTCCCTGGGATATTTACTGCCTGTTTACTGATCAAAGTTCAGGCTGGCAGGAGCTGGCACCGCAGGCAGAAACTGGTGTCCCCAGCCTGGCAGGAGCTGTGGCTGGGCCAAGGTGGGCAGCTGACCTGGTCCTTCCAGCATCACCGTGCAGTGGGGGGTTGGACGGGGAGAGGCAGCTGTGCAGTGCCATGGCTTGGCATGGCAGCTCTCTGGCTGCCTGGGGAGGGCTCAGCCATCCTCGCTGCCCTCCAGGCTCCTGCCAGGCACTTGCTCCACCCTGACAGTGCCCCAGCATTCACCCTGACTGCTTTGCTGCCCCAGCTCCACAGCTGGAACGTCAGAGAGGGCGGGGCCCACACATGAAAGAGAATTGTCTTCACCCACCTCATGCCAGGAATATCTGCCTGCAGGTCATGTGCACTCATGGGCATGGCAGGTTTTGCCTCAGCTGATTCTTTAATGGGTCCCCAAACGTGTATTCAGCCCAGCCCCTTCCTCTCTGGGGCTGAGCTGCAGCTCCCATGCTGCAGCAGTGCCTGGCAGATATCAGACTCCTGTCCCCATTCTAGGTTCAGAGGGTATCCAGGGAGGTGGGGAAGGTGCCACACAGCACACTCGGGAGCCACCCGTGCAGTAAATCAGTACCAAGGCGACAGCTCCTCATGTGACTGCAGTCTGCAGCCTCTCCCCTTGGCTGCGGGCAGGAACAGGCAGTGCTGTGGCTCTCCAGTGCTGTGGCTCTCCAATGATGTGGCCACCGACTGCCAGGCATGCTGGCCCACTCCCTGCAGCACCAGTGCAGGACGTGTGCTGGCAGGGGCAGGGCAGGGCAGGGGACAGCTCTGTGGAAACCCTGAGAGGCATTCCCTGATTAGGGAGACACAAGAGGCTTCCCTCAGGAGACCCTGTTTTGTTATGCCAATGCACCCCTGTTCTGTTCCCTCAGTCTGCCCGTGCCCCCTCCCTGTCCCTGTGTCCTTCAGTCACCCCCACCCTATTTCCCCCTTGGCCCCCAGACCCTAACCCCACCTTTGTACTGCCCCCATGTCCCCTAAAAATTGGTCACTGATGCTCTCCCCGCCCCTCCATCTCCATACTTGAACCTGGACCCTCAGCAGGAGGCCTTTGCCTCTGCCCTTGACCCTGGACTACCCACACGTGTGGCTGGAACAAACATCTCTGAGGAACCCATACAAAGGCCCTCTCTGCCTCTTTACCATCGACCCAAAATAACAGCTGTCCAGGCTACAGGCAGCTCCTCTTCCCCGGGGTCGTGCTCACCCCATGCTCCCGCTGCCCTGGAGCAGGTGGNCCTGGGACACCCACCTGGGACACCCACCTGGGGGACACGCCTGGGACACCCACCTGGGACACCCACCTGGGGGACACGCCTGGGACACCCACCTGGGACACCCACCTGGGGGACACGCCTGGGACACCCACCTGGGACACCCACCTGGGGGACACGCCTGGGACACCCACCTGGGACACCCACCTGGGGGACACGCCTGGGACACCCACCTGGGACACCCACCTGGGGGACACGCCTGGGACACCCACCTGGGACACCCACCTGGGGGACACGCCTGGGACACCCACCTGGGACACCCACCTGGGGGACACGCCTGGGACACCCACCTGGGACACCCACCTGGGGGACACGCCTGGGACACCCACCTGGGACACCCACCTGGGGGACACGCCTGGGACACCCACCTGGGACACCCACCTGGGGGACACGCCTGGGACACCCACCTGGGACACCCACCTGGGGGACACGCCTGGGACACCCACCTGGGACACCCACCTGGGGGACACGCCTGGGACACCCACCTGGGACACCCACCTGGGGGACACACCTGAGCCTCTTCTCCAGATCCTGGTTCAGCAATGCCCCTCATTTGGGACCAGCTCTTCCCTGACCCCCTCTCATCACCCGTGCGGATGTGACATAGCCCTTTGGTGGTCTCTGGCACATGACACTCCTGGGATATATCCATCCCTCCAGCAATCTCCAGGGTCTGAAATAAAGTTTCATTTCAATTATCATGTCTTTACAACAGTGAGAGACAGAGGGGGCACCAGAAAACCCCAGTTTCTATGGGAACCAGGAATAATCTCCTAGAAGACGGTGCTGTTTCTGCCGATTTCCATCCCAGACCCTGGTGATACATCAGTTCATGGATACAGGGGCCAGCATGGCTTCTTGAAAAGCCCCATAACAACTAAAAGCAAGGTCCCTGAATTGCAGAATCCACCCTTTCCTGGTTTCTCTAGCTTCTGCCTTTGCTATACTGTCCTGCTCTGCAAAAAACAAAGCCAAGAGGGATTTCTGCAGTTTCACAGCTGGGGGAGCAGGACAGGGACCTGGTCCTCCCCAGGGACCAGCCCAGCCTCAACCCCAGCAGCTCTTTGCTGCAGGTGCTTCTCACTGACAGTCCCACTCTGGACTGGGAGAGCCTCTGCCCCATCCTGCGCTTCTCCAGGCTACGATGGCAGGTGCTGGCACCCTGCGCACCCTGTCACACACGGCAGGGGTATTCCTGCACGGAGATCTCACTGGGAGCCCACGACTTCTGGGAGAAGGCTGCCAGTGCTGCACTGCCTCACGCCTACAACTCAGCACGGGGGTGCACACGGGCTTATCCCCCACCCCAGGGACTCTCTGCTCCAAGTCAGCTCACGGCATTGCACGGCACAGAGTGCTCCATGCCCACAGCCGGAGAGAACCCTGGCAGGGGTTACCCAGGGAGGCTGTGGAGGCACCGTCTGGGCATGGTCCTGGGCAACCTCCTCCGGCTGAGCCCGCTCTGAGCAGGGCTGCCGGACTAGGTGATCCCCATGGGTTCCTCGAGCCGCAGCCTCTGGGCAGGTGTCTCCCTGTGTGCAGGGCCACAGAGTGCCCAGAGGCGGCGGCGCTGCGGAGGAGCCGCCCGCGCCCCGCAGGCCCCGGCAGCGCCTCAGCCGCGCCTCAGCTGCCGTGACGTCATGGCCGGGCCCGCGCGGGAAATCCTGCCCCCGAGGAACCCCGCGGCGCCGCCGCTGCTGATTGGCTGCAGCGCAGAACAAGGTGGCTCGCAAGGCCAATCAGAACACAGCTACCGCTCCCGCAAGTGTGGCGGCGCCAGGAGGCCTCTGATTGGCCAGCGGGCCTCTCCTGAGGGTTTATTGGCGGGTGTCTGGCGCTGATTGGCTGCGTGGGTCGGTGCTGGAGGCTCAT
>VXBQ01005387.1:341321-363904 GCA_013400175.1 Phainopepla nitens | reverse complement strand
GCCCCTGCCCCTGTACTGTTTCCTGTGGAGCCTGGTGTGGGGCAGAGCTTCCCTCGGCTCATCCCAGCAGCGCTCGCTCTGTGGGGGCCCAGCCCTGGCACTCCCATCGCACCTTCGGGGGGCAGAGCCTGCCCCTGGGGCCTTCCTGCCATCGCTGTCCGCTGGGAATGGCCACCGGGGGCCATCGAGGGGCTGGGCCAGGTTTTAAGCGTCGGGTCCCAGTCTTTCTTGCTCCAGTCTGTGGTCTCGGAGCAAGCCCCAGAGCCTAAGAAAACAAAACATTACATTACTGGCAAATGATTCCTGGCTGCAGTCTGAGAGCTTTGAACAATGTCTGGTGTTCCTTAGGAGAGCAGTGGCAGGGAGGGACCCCCATCTGTGCAGAGATCCTGGAGCAGGTGTGTGGCAGGCGTGGGCCGAGTCGGGGGAGATGGGTGTGAGGCACCACTGGTGGTCTTTCCCCCCTTGGGCCTGAATGTCCCTTGCTGGCACCAGAACAGTCCTTTCCTGCTCCGTCACACACGCAGGGTCCTGAGGAGCTCTGTCTGAGGCACCAACCTAACTGCTGATCTGTGTCACCCTAAGGCCTTCTGGGGCTTTTAATGCCACCAGCAGTGCTAGCTCCAGAAAGGATTCCCGAGACACCCACCTGTGAGCTCAGTCTTTGGAGAGCACTTCGCTGCCAAAATCACTCTGACTCTCAACCACAACTTACTGCTAGGCCACATGGCATGGATCCCCTGCTGGGCAGCAGCCTCACCTGTGAGTTCCCAAACCTCTACGTGAAGACGTTTCTCCGTGTGAAATCCTGACATTTTTCTCTCCATTCATGTAAACTAATGTGTTGTGAAATGTTCCTCTCCTGGCATCCTCATATGAGGGACCTCCTTGAACTTCGCTGTGCAGAAAGAGCACAGCCTGGGAAGCCCCTGAGTGCCTCAGCAGGGACAGCAGTGTGAGGGATTCATCTCACTTCTCCTTACAGCTCATTTTCATGAGTGGTCCTGTTGTACTCCGTTGTTTGTTGACTTCAACTCTTTGGCAGGCAACCACCTTTTGTCTACTCACAAAAACACTTGGAAGTTAGTTGTTATGCTTTTAGAAAGTTGTTCCTCAAAAAAAATGTTGGCTTGCCTGACCGTGGTTTCGCATTTCACTTGCCCAGGTTTACCCTCCTTGGTGTTTGGACACGGCTATGGCTTATTCAAAGATATCACTTTACTTCCAACCGGCTCCCACGCTCGCTTTTCACAAACATTTGCTATAACACTGCTACAACCTCTATGAACAGACACACACATCTGTTTTCTGCCTCCAGGATCATATTTACACAACATCCAGCGTGTTATAAAGGCAAGAGATAAAGCTGTTAGAGAGTAGCCAAAGGGGGGCTGTGGGGATGGTGAGAGGTCTGGAGGGGCCACACGAGGAGCGGCTGAGGGCCCTTGGTCTGTTCAGCCTGGAGCCTGAGCTCAGACCCACCGGGGGCTGCAGCTCCAATCTCTGCTCTCTGTGGCAGTGACAGGACCTGAGGGAAGGGCTGGAGCTGTGCCAGGGAGGGTTAGGCTGGATATCTTTCTTTAGGTTCTTCCCCCAGAGGGTGCTGGGCACTGCCCAGGCTCCTCAGATCACAGCCCCAAGGCTGCCAGAGCTCCAGGAGCATTTAGACAACGCTCTCAGGGACAGGGTGGGATTGTTGGGGTGCCAGTGGTTTGCCTCAAAGGCCACTTCCAGCTCAGCTTCTGATTGCTAATTTTAATTTCTTAATTTCCTTCTTTTTTTTTTTTTTATTTTCCTAATTTTAATAGTGTCCCCCTTTTTGCACATAACTATTGCTGCTGGTTCTCTGCTGCTGGTTTTCCGCTGCTGGTTTTCCTGTCCTAAAGATCTTTGTGGTCATCAGAAGAATATTTTGGCCTAGATTTGTTGTCCTGCAGGCAAAATCATGTTAGCATGTACACTGAGACTGGGATGAAGGAAGTGACTGTGGGACTGGCTGGGTTTGAAAGTACCAGAAAGAACTCTAAAGAGGAAAATTATGAGCGTGGCTTGCACAGGCACAGTCAAGACCAGGAAGATGCTGAGCAATCTGTTGTTTGCATCAGCCCAGATGGCTGGACTTTGATTGGGGCTGGGGTGTTGGTAATGCCAGAAGGAGACCTGTGCTTTGATAGTGGAAGGATGGCCACAGGGTACAAACATGTCCCTCACATCATCCCCCTCCCCTGGTGCCACAGCAAGGAAACCCAGAGAGAGGAAATAATCCAGCCTGAGGCTCCTGGAAGGTGGATCAGGGGCTCCATGAAAATGGTCAGTTCCTAAAGGATGTGAAAAGAGCTGTTGGCACTGTTTCTGTAGGCAGTAAAGAGGAACCCATGAGCCACAGTAAGGACCCAGCTAGCACCATCCCTCATCCCAGTGCTGCACTGGTCAGGGTGAGTGTGAGGATGAGTGAAACTGGGAGATAACACAGTGTGAGTGCCTCAGGCAGTTTGTTTTAATAAAAATCCCCTTCTCCAAGGAATTTGCAGTGTATAATATGCCTGGCCCAGAGGAAGCACAAGTCCCAGCGTGCACCACATTGGGACGGCCTTGGAGGGCTTTCCTGGTCCACAGCCCGGTTTTGGGGGGCTGAGGTGCCAGTGGTATCCGTGTGCATTCAGCCACACACTTGTACCCTGGCTGGGACTGCTCCTGGAACTGCAGTCCATTTGCCCAGTGCAAGTGTGGGCTGAGGAGTTGCTGATGTGCTGGCCAGGCTGGCGACGCTGCTTCCAGCAGCTGCTGGGAACACATTCTTGGAGAGTAAGGTTGGATTCCACAAAGGCAGAGCCCCTGTGAAATCCTGGAGAGCTGCAAAGAGCTGCCAGAGCAGCTGTGAGCCGGGGATGGTGTGCAGAGAGCGGTGGTTGGTGCTGTGCACTCCTCAAACCTGCCCAGACACGTGGAGGCCCATGCAGAGGGGGTCTCCTGAGCCACGGCTCCGTGCTGTGGCTCCTCTCTGGCAGGCAGCATTGCTGCTGTGCCCTAGAGCTGGGGAGGCCTCTGCTTACTGTGACTGCAGCACTGCAGCAGGAGAATAACACTTGAGAGAGGATCTGTGCTGGTGATCACCCTGGCCCTGCAGATCTGTGGCTGGACAGGCTTCAACCAGGAGAAGATCCCTGGCAGGGATCACCCTGTCAGGGGTCACCCCAGACAGGGATCACCCAGTCAGGGATCACCCTGTCAGGGGTCACCCCAGTCAGGGATCACCCAGTCAGGGATCACCCCAGTCAGGGATCACCCTGTCAGGGGTCACCCCAGTCAGGGATCACCCTGTCAGGTGTCACCCTGTCAGGGGTCACCCCAGTCAGGGAGGTATGGCTGCCTGGGAAAGGGGCTGCTCAGGGGACACCATTACCCCAGCAGAGGTGGGGCACCTGCTCACAGCAAGGGGCAAGTGGGGGCATGAGGGCTGGTGGCCATGTCACCAGCAGGGAAAGACATCACCCACAGACTGGGGGATCCCCTGCACCATGGGTCATGTTGTTGTCCTTTGTTGTCCTTCCCTTCCACCCCATCCCGACTGCATTCCTGCAACCTGACTCAGGGTTTGCAGATACTGCCTACGCCTGCCCAGCCACCCAGGAGGGCTCAGCCCCTCCTCCTGGCAGAGCAGGTTGGCAGAACTCCGTCAGTCAAGGTCAGAAAGGTGTTTGGAATCAGGGAAAGGGGGAGGGAGGAGTGTGGGTACCATCGTGGAAGACCTGGAGCTACAGTAGATGCATTTTGCAGGGCTCCTTGCTCCTGTGAGAGGAGACCTCTACGGTGACCCATCAGCATGATTCTGTCAGGATATCCCAGGCTCAGCACGCCTCCAAAGCTGACTCCAAGGAAACCACAGGAACCCTGAGTGACTGGCACCCAGCAGTTACTGCTCCTCGTCACTTCTCAATCACTGAGTGGGAAAAGACCAGTGGGATTAGAAGGGTCCTTCCATCTTCCAGGCTAAGGTTAGAAAACTTCAGCATCTGCAAACGCTGGACAAGAAGAAAAGTGAGAAAATGGTGATAGGGAAAGAGAAAAGTCATTTCAGCAAATTAGTCAATTTCCACAAAGCTCAGAGGAGGAGCTGCCTGGAGATGAGTCCCCAGCTTAAACATGGATGAAGGACCAGAGGTGCCTCTGCCAGTGTCATAGGAAATGGGATGGGATGAGAAGGACTCTGTAGGATAAAGGCCATGTTGGACAGCCGAAATTACAGACCTTTCCCCAAGATCCGGGGACTGTTTGTGTCTGAAACTCTACCTAGAAGCAAGTATTGTCCCCCGTGAACTGGTGACCTCCTGACTGGGGCCATGGCACTGCTCAAATTAGGCTGGTGAAGATCGGAGCCGAAGTGCAGGAGGAGCAATGACTTCCTTCCAAGCACGTACCAAAACTCAGGGCCAGACCTTGATGTCAGGGGGTTTCTATTTTGAGTGGAACTGACTCAGTCTCTCACACTTCTTGCTGGTCTCTGTCATCATCACGGCCGCCCCCACCCTGAGCTGTTTGCACAAGGGGCATGGCTGCGCCTTCAGGCTGAGGCATAGGACAGGGCTGCCACGTCAGGGCTCCTCTGCATGGGGTTCTCTCAACTGGCTGTGACAGAACAGCTTTGGGGAAGGTTTTGGATGCATCAGCAATTCTTATTGCAGGGTCTTTACCTCTGAGCATTGCTCTCTTCACCTTCCACAAGACTCAGGTTGAGGTACTGTTTTTAGCTGTTCATTCTCATTTGAGGTGTCTTTTCTGACTGCTATCTGTCAAAGTGTTGGGAAAGGAGAAGGATATGGGGTACCTGCTGGCATCACCTCATGCTACAGGAGTGGGCTGGCACTCTGGGTTGGCAGCAGCGTCCTTGCACCTCCTGGCAGCACTGCCAGCTGCCTGGCAGCCTGTCCTTCCCCTGCTCCTGGAGCCTGACCTGGCACTAACTGCAATACCTGCCCATGGTATCTTATCTGCCAGCCTGCTGCACACGGGCAGTGGGGAGATGGCCCAGATATTCCATTTCATGGCTCTCCTACGTCCACAGCCATGAGCTCGCCAGAGCCCAGGCACGGAGGGCAGGAGCACCCTGCCTGTGCCCCACTGGCTCTGCTCAGCACTGGCCCTCTGCTCTCCTGTCCCTTCTTTGGGGCTCCCTCAGCACCCTGCAGACAAAGAGATGTCAGGTCCTAAGGTGCTGGAAATCCTCCAGGACTTTGTCACGTGACGCTCACGGAGTATCGCCCTTGGGTCCTACTCTCCTGCTGTCTCCTCTGACCTTGCTCCCTGCTGACAGCCCCAAGATTGCTCCTGTACAGGGAGAGCAGAGAAATTTTTCCATATTTTGAGTGTCCCAGAAAGGAGAGAGAGAAACCTGCCAGGCTGGGTAGGACATGGTCACCTGCATGACCACCATTAGGGCTTAGGACAGCCTGGTGGAACCAAGGGACCATCTGCCCCAAATACAGACAGTCCCCAGGAGTGTGCTGGGTTTGCAGCCAGCCCTGGGCCCCTGCTCCCTTACAGAATGAGAGAATCCTGGAATCTCTTGTGTTGGAAGGGACCTGCAAGAATCACTGAATCCAACCCCTGGCCCTGCACAGACACCCCACAATCCCACCCTGTCCATCCCTGGCAGTGCTGTCCAAACTCTCCTGGAGCTCTGGCAGCCTTGGGGCTGTGCCCATTCCCTGGGGAGCCTGGGCAGTGCCAGCACCCTCTGGGGGAAGAACCTTTCCCTGATATCCAGCCTGAGCCTGCCCTGACACAGCTCCAGCCCTTCCCTGGTCCTGTCACAGAAGAGGATGTGGGTGGCTTTGTTCCCAGGTGGTGCATGTGGCTCTGTGGGGTGGGCAGGACAGGTCCCAGTGTGATGGTCAGGATGTAGAGGCAGCAGACTGTGCTCATGGCTGTGCTGTCAGGGACAGAGGGGTGAGGAGGCTTCCATGGAGCTCAATAGCTTCTCCCAGGGAAGAAGAGCCCAAATCCTGGCAGACATTGGACATCTGCCAGCCGAGTGATCTGTCTCACCAGCTCCTCAGCAACTGCCCAAAGCTGTGAATAGCAGAGAGACATCCCCCACCTACAGTCATGAGTGCTATCAGCACCAAGCTGCAATTGCTGCTGCCTTGCCTCACATCACCCATGGTGCTGCCACACCTGAGACATACCAGCAGGATATCGTCACCTGGTGACTCAGGGCCACTGGCTTTGGCTCTAAGCTGGAGCCTCTGACCTGACCCTAGGGAGAATATCCTGCAAGCTGCTGGGACCTGCCTCACTGTGGCACTGAGGAGCTCCAGGCCTCTGTGGGTCGCTGGCTGAAGGCCGTGTGGGTCAGAGCTGAGCACTTCACTGCATGGCACTGAGTCACTTGGGAGAGGGGAAAACTACTCAGGGAGCCTGGGGATTTCTCCATCCTCTCCCTCTGGCTCTTCTGCTGCCACAGCCATAGCTAACAGCTCTGCCCTGCAAGTGGCTAGGCTTGGAGCCCTGGATGGATGGTGCTAACAGCCTCAGGAATCCCACTTGCATCTCTGCTTGGGACTGGCCTTGCTGGTACTGCGGATGTTGGGGTAGAGCAGCTCTCTGACATTGGTGGAGCACCTCCTGCCCACCTGTGGACGTCCTCATGGCTGCCAAGTGGGCATCCCAAGATGCAGAGAGTCTGCAAGGTAGTAAGTTTAGCAGGGAGCTTTTTCCCTTCCTGCATCATCCTTCAAGCATCGCAGGCAGTATCCTGGGAAACAGGACTTTTTAGGTAAAGGCCTAGGGTTTTCCCTTCCCGTCCTCTGCCCCTCCCTGAGCCCAGTCTGTAGGTATCCTCAGAGCTGACGGTACTGATGGTGTGCACTCTGGGACCTCAGGGGGCTCCTGCCCCCCAATCCATGCAGCATCAGCCCAGTGCCAGCACTGCAGTGCCCTGCAGTGGGCACAGGTACCAAACTTACACGGCAGAGCACGAGCAGATCCCTGTCTCCTCTCATGCCTCCTACCTCCAAGGACCCTGGCATAACTTTTTTCCCCACTTGTGCACAGCAGTGAGGATGTGACCTGCTCCATGGGACACCCTTGATCCCTGGGGCCTTGGTTTGGCCCTGACTGGATGTGGCTTCAGCAAGGCTTCTCTGGCTCCAGAGCAAGGGCCCAGGGGAAGGGGGGGTCTCTATGGCAGAGCACAGGCACAGCCCATCTCAGGTGCACAGACAGGCTGTGGGCAGCGAGAGCTGCCCTGGGGACACAGCCATGCCCCGTGACCCGGACATCTTCGGGGGGAAGGACAGGTTTAGGGGGGCCAATATGTGTGATGGTGACCTTAGTGGGGGCAGCATGGAAACCTCCAGCCTGGCTGGGGCTTGGAGAAGGGAGTGGAGTGGCATGGGCGTGGGCACAGGATCACCAGCTCTCATTTGCATGTGTGCAAAGCAGGGAATTTTCCATCAGCAAGCAGCCGAAATTTCTGCACGGTGACCTTTGTCCCCACCCAGGCTCGGAGCCCACGGCAGCTGACAAATGTCACTGTGGTGCCCTGGCTCCCCTGGAGCTGTGGGCAGCCAGGGGGCTGCGTTCTGCCCCACACCCTGGCACTGCCAGCTCAGTGCAAAACGAGCAGGACCCCTCAGATCTCCCCCAGGGAGGTCAGGGACTCCTGGCCCCCAGCCACCTCTGGGCATAAGTGGGGGCCAGCACCCCCAGTCCCCCCTGCCCACCCTGCTACCAGCCCCTGGTGCTGCCCAGCCCCACAGGAAGGGCTGAACTGTGCACAGCCTCTGTGGAGTCTGATGGCAGATGACGGACAGACATTTCTGGGGTTACTCAGCACATACAGCATCAGGCCCTGGCCACGGTCAGGCGCTGCCCAGGATGGGCAGAATCTGGTCAGGATGGAGAGAGTGAACTGTCTGTTGGAGGGCAAGGAGTGGGGCAGTCAGGAGAGGCCTCTCAGGAGATGGAGAATGTGTGTTGGATTTGTCTGATTGGAACCTCTGCACCACCCCCAAGGGGCTGACAGCCACTGCAGGCAGGGCTGCACACGGAGCCCCTGGATTGACCACAGCCTCTCCCAAAGCTCCCACCCCTCTGGCTCCATGCTGGACACTGACCCTCCCAGAAGGCTGTGACATTGGTCCACCTGCTGCCAGCCTTTGGGAGGTGTCCCTTGTCCTGAGAAGCACACAAAGCACAGTCTGCCCTACCCCACCTCCCCCCTCGCAGCGATCCGAGATTCGACAGGATTCCTGGGAAACACAAATCACCTTGGCCTTTGCTCAGAGCCCTGGGATATCTGGGGCCCAGCGTGGCCGGGCGCCTGTGCTGTGCCTGGCTCAGGGCTCCGTGGCTCTGTGACAGGTTGCTTTCCACAGGTGCTTCCCCAGCACCGATGCCTTGGCCGGCAGGCGCGGTGCAGCCGCAGGTCGCAGATCTGCCCACGGCAGCTGAACAGCAGCCCCAGCATGAGCCACCCAGCACAGACTCTCTGCTCCCAGAGCTCCCCCAGACCCTTCCCGTGTTTCTCTGGAGCCTCAGTGTGCCCAATGGCCAGAAGGGCTTGGACTCCCTGGCTACAGGAGGTGCTGGGGTTCACTGAGAGCGGCCAGGGATGCTAAAGCACCCTGAGGGTGGTGCTAGAAACAGGAGGAATGAGTACACCACCTTCCAGGGCTTAAGGGAGCTGCTGCAACACCCCCCGTGCAGCTGTCACCCAAACCCAAGCTCCACACAGCCCTGGAGCCCCTGGGCAGAGTGTGTGATAGCCAGAGTGGAGGGCACAGCAGCAAGGGGACAGGAGGTTTACCCACGGCAGGGAAAAATGAAGGATTTCTTGCTAGAGCCATAGGGACTGAACTGACACAAATGGAGAAACCAAATACTCATCCCAAAAGAAAGGCAGTGGACTTGAGGTTTATTTTCTACACTTAGGAGTGCTTTTGCTCCAAGTCACATTTTTGCATTTCTGACTTTTCCCTGACATTTACAGGGAACTTAGAGGTAAATCGCCAAGGGGGGTCCACCAAAGGGGACAGCTCACAGCCTCTCCCAGTGGCCTTTTGCTGCTTGCAGACCATTGCTTGTTTAATTCCATGTGAAAATACTGCCTCTGCCCTAAGCTGACCTTGCTGTGGGTTCTCAGTTCCTCTTGGAAAACAACGTGAGTGCCCCGATGCAGACAGCAGTGCAGCCCCGCTCACAGAGCTGAGAACTCTTCCCTGCACAGCCGTGACATCCACCCACGGAGTGCCTGGATATCCCTGGGCTGTTCCCTGCGAGGCAGCCCCGGGAACTCACCTCCTGCTGTGGCTTGAGGAAAATCCCCCTGTCATTTTGGTTTCACCGCTGTAAAATGGGTTTGAGTGTTCCTGTCATGCTGACACCAGTGACTCCTGGGAAGCCCGCTCGTGGGAGCAGAGCTGGGATCCCACAGGAGGCCGTGGAGGCCAGGCTGCTAGTTCACTGCAGCAGCACTGGCAGCAGCGAGCTGTGTGGCACGGTCAGATGGGAGCAGCTTTTCATTATCCCCAGAGAGCAGGGGAGGAGAAACTGCAGATCCAGAGCCTGTGCTGGCTCCTGGCTGGCACCGTGGTGTGCAGGTCAAGCACTGAGGGTGCTTCACTGCCCAAAGCCCCAGCTTCCATTGCACACCATCCCCGCAGGGAGCAATGACACAGGGACTGGGACTGGAGTGGAGAGTTTCTCGGCCTCCCTCCTTGCCTCTGCAGGAAGCCCCCGTGTTTCCCCCACCCGTTCCATCACCACCCTCGTGGGGGAGCCTGGCAGGGTGCAAGATCAGTGCCATGGAGACACTGATGAGAACCCCCAGTGCGAGTGGGGCAGGCTCAGCTTTGTGACACCGGGGCTGGCACCGACACCGGGCTGGCCTCAGCCCCCCGTGGGAGGCTAGGAAATCACAGGGCACTGTAATCCCCGCGGACAAAGGAGGACGGCAACCCTGGGGGTCTCCTCAGTGCCCGCAGCCCTCCAGCAGCAGCCTGAGCGCTGGGTTACCTGCACAGTGTTTACTGTGTCCCCTCCCTGCCCTCTCCCTCCGTTCCTGGGCAAACAGGCGTGTACCAGCCTGGTTATTGCTTTGCTCCCCAGCCGGACTGTTGGTGGAAACAAAAGGGAACGTTTTCCTCCTCCCTTTGGGTGTTTGTGCCTCACGTGCCCTGACTGTCTCCAGCAGGAGAGGTGCCGTGGGATGAGGGACTCAGGCAGCAGCAGGAGCTGGGGGGATCTAGAGCAGTGTCCCCTGCCCCCTCTGCAAGGCAAGCAGGACAGGTCTGCTGCTGCTGTGTGCTGTCCCAGAGAGCTCGTGGCAGCCCTGGCAGCTCACCAAAGCTCTCTAGAAGGCTGGCTGAAGCCTCGTGAGGTTCTGACATTGATTCTGGTTTAAGAAAAAAGATGTTTTCATTAACAGAGCAGGGGTGAAAGTGTCTGAGCCCTGCAGGGCCCTGGGAGAGCTGAGCTACGCTGGGTCTGCTCTCACTGTCAGGGTCTGATAAGGGACACGCTTCTGCCAAGGGCACAGGGGCTGGAGGCTCTGACATCCCCAGAGCTCCGTGTGAGGATGCTCTGTAACATGATGGCCACCTGAAGGAGAGCCTGAGGTCACAGACAAGAGCCTCAGGGACAAGGTGACAGGGTGCTGCACGCCATGGGGGACAGGGCAGCTTGTCCCAGCCCAGGGCATACAGCTCAGCAGCACTGGCAAAGTCACCTCCTGGCAAAGATGCTCCTCATCCTGCGCACAGGCAGCCCCATATGCCCCCAGGTGACCCATCCCATCTGCCCATCCCCACAGCCCATCCCACTGTCCATCTCAGCACCAGCCTCACACTTGCAGGCACTGCTACCTTACTGCTGCCCAGACTTTCAGGCTGGCTCCATCTTCGCCATTCTTCTGGGCTTGGATTGGAACAAATGGCACAGAGAGATTCTCCTTTCCCCCAGAAATGCCCAAGTCAGGGAGCAGTGGCAGAGAGACCACACACAGCTCACCCAGTCACTGGGCTCCTCCTCCAGGGAGATGCTGGATCAGGAGAACACAGGAGTGTCCTGCAGAGGCAAGGAGGGACTCTGAGAAACTCATCAGAGAGACCAAGGGTCCCAGCTGTGCTCAGCCACTCACCCTGGTGTTTTGGTGCTTGTACCCTCATTATCCTCCCCACCAATGGGATGTGTCCCATGTGTCCCTCTTCCACCACCCCCAGTGCCTGGGGAGCCATGGGGGTACGTGGACATGGGGGCATGGGGTGAAACAGATTCCCAGGTGGTTTTACATCTGACCTTGGCTACAACAGAGCTGTCCTGTCCCCAAGAAACAGCTTTCAAGAACCTCAGAATGGGGCAGTCAGTCGGTGTGGTGCAGTGCAGGCTCAGGGACGCTCCTGCCCCGTGCCCCTCTTCTATCAGAGTGTCTGGAATGTGCTCCTGGGGGGGTGTCCTTGTGGGCCGTGGGGTGGGGGATCTCAGTAGTGTATGATTTTTATGCAGACTTGTCCAAAACACAGAGGGTTGAATGAAATATCTGGGAGGGGGAATGTAGGAAAAAACCTCTCCTGGGTCACAGTGGAATATTTGGACTCTGGTGAGGCACCTCCCAGGAGACATCTGCAAAACACACACTCATCTCTCAGGAAACAGTCTCACCCCTCTGTGAATTCAGACTGGAGAAGATAAATGTGCCATTCCCAAACAGTGTCCAGGGCTGCTGTCTGGCCCCGTTTGGTGGCAGCCAGGGACCCTCCCTATCTGGGAGCTCCTGGAAAGAGGGAGGGAAGGAAGAGGAGAATCTCAAAGAGGCAGCTTGGACACTGACTCCGTGGGTTACAGAGCCAGCCTGAGGTCACTCCTGTGCCCCTGAAGTGTCACCTTGCCCCAGTGACCTCTGCTGTTGTCTTCAGGCAGCTCTGTGACAACACCTGGTGCTTGTGCAACGGCCACGAAATGAAACTAAAAATAGCTCCAGCTCCTGCCAGAACACCTGGCTGCCAGCACCTGCCAGGAGCTGCGCTGCAAGGGCTCCCTCCTCCGAGCTGATGTGGGCACTGAGGGAATATCTCAGCCTACTCTTCTCCTGCCCCAAGCCCTGCCTGGCCTCTGCTCATCCCTTGCTCAGGAGTCTGGGGCACGTTGGAAGGGTACTGGAGATGCTGTGGGATGCTGGAGCACGTTAGGTGGATGCTGGGGATGTTCAGGGGATACTGGAGATTTTGGGGGGAAGTTGGGGGGGGTTGGGGGATGTTCAGGGGATGCTGGGGACTGCCAGGCTGCCCATCCTGGCCCCTGGCACAGCATGTTTTTTGCCCAAGCCTCGCTAAGGTGCAGTGTCATCACTCCCTGAGCCTGATGTGGGGACTGATGCCACCATCTCTCCTGCCTGACCTCTGCAGAGGGAGCTGGGGTCAGCACTGGGGCTTTGCTGAGGAGCAAGTTCAAGTTATTCATCCTTCAGTTAACCTGACTTCGTGCTTGCCTGGCCAAGCTGCCCATGCCCCGACTCTGCTGGCACCCCCACACCTGGGCACTGCACTGTGTCCCATTCAAACTGGACACAGTTCAGCTCTTTTGGGCATTTTTCCTCCACTGAGGAAGATACTTGGCTCATTTTAGGTGGAGGGCAGTGGACCAAGGCCAGAGCCATCATGAACCCTGAGGCTGTCACCTGTACAGATTCCCTGGAGTCCTTGCAGCCAGAGCACCTGAAGCACAGGAGTCCTGTGAGATCCTTGGGGGGTCAGTGAGCTCAGGCTGAGCTCTTCTTCCTCTCTTGCAGTCAGGCTCTTCCAGCAGCAGGCCAGTGATCCCCTCGAGGCAGCAGTGCCTCCCTCATGCAGGCCAGACCTCGAGCATTGCCACTGTCTGCTCCTGTAGAACCCAGCAAGAGCCAAATCCCCTTTTCTCATGGAAAATTTCCAAATGATGCTCCAAACTCAGAGTGTTACTGAGAGTCAGAGGCAGCAACTGGTGCAGTGTGAGAGGGGACAGACCCTGGGCACGGCTAAGCCCGGCCGGGTGCTGCCTCTGGGCTCTGTGGCCGTGCTGACCCTCCCTGACACACACTGAGTGACAGCCC
The DNA here is from genome assembly GCA_013400175.1 of Phainopepla nitens. Classification (NCBI taxonomy): domain Eukaryota; kingdom Metazoa; phylum Chordata; class Aves; order Passeriformes; family Bombycillidae; genus Phainopepla; species Phainopepla nitens. The sequence goes on along the minus strand of VXBQ01005387.1, from coordinate 350,817 downwards.
CAGTGCAGGAGGGATGAAGGGCTTGTGCTTCACTGAGCCTGCTGGTCTGGGAGCACTCCCTGAACCTGCTGATCTGGGAGCACTCACTGAGCCCACTGGTCTGGGAGCACTCACTGAGCCCACTGGTCTGGGNGATCTGGGAGCACTCCCTGAGCCCACTGGTCTGGGAGCACTCACTGAGCCTGCTGATCTGGGAGCACTCCCTGAGCCCACTGGTCTGGGAGCACTCACTGAGCCTGCTGATCTGGGAGCACTCCCTGAGCCCACTGGTCTGGGAGCACTCACTGAGCCTGCTGATCTGGGAGCACTCCCTGAGCCCACTGGTCTGGGAGCACTCACTGAGCCTGCTGATCTGGGAGCACTCCCTGAGCCCACTGGTCTGGGAGCACTCACTGAGCCTGCTGATCTGGGAGCACTCCCTGAGCCCACTGGTCTGGGAGCACTCACTGAGCCTGCTGATCTGGGAGCACTCCCTGAGCCCACTGGTCTGGGAGCACTCACTGAGCCTGCTGATCTGGGAGCACTCACTGAGCCCACTGACCTGGGAGCACTCACTACTTCTGCCCTCCTTGGAGTTTCTGCCAGCCCAGCTGTGGTGGCTGAGCACCAAGTGCCAGCTGAGCACAGAGTGACTCTGAATAGAGCAGGGGACATCCCACCCCCCAAACACCTGTCAGCCATGTCCCACATCCCACCACAAAACCCGTGTCAGCAACGCCCTGCCTTCCACCGCTGGAACCCCTGTCAGCAATGTCCTGCCCATCTGGGGCCACAAACTCCCCTGGAAGGAGCATCCTCTGAGTGCCAGGACTCGGATTCCCTGCTCTGGCTTCAGTGGCATTGTCTGCCCCAGTTCCCAGGGCACAGCAGGAGGCCCCAGTGCCCTGGGATGCCAGCCCATTGTCCCTTCTGGCTCAGTCAGGGGTGGACAGTGCCAGACAGGCGTGGCTGGGGGTCCCAGGCAGGGAGAAGCTGGCGTTTGCTGGCTGCCAGGTTGAGGTGTCCTGGCCCTTGCCACTGCCCTGGGCGGGACAGGCACACACTCCTGGAGTTCCCCTGGTGTGGGGCAGCTCTGCAGCTCCAAGCCTGGCACACATCCACCCCCACAGGCCATCTGCATGACACAGGGCATGTCCCCAGAGGGAACCCCATGGCCCTCCGGTCCCACAGGCTGAGAAAGAGGTGGCAGTGCAGGGAGGGAAAACAAGTAGGGGAACAGGAGACTTGGGCAGAGGAGAGGAGGTGGATTTGGGATAGGAGGGGGAAACAGGGACAGACAATGAGTGCAGGAGAGAACTTATGGGTCTGGGAAGGAGTCACAGAGATCAGGGAGATCACAGATACAGAGATCAGGGAGATCACAGATACAGAGATCAGGCACCCCATTTCTGTTCAAACCACAGTCCCAAGAGGAAGTCAGGAGGAAAAGCAGCAACAAACTTTGGGAGAACTGGGCCAGCAGATCTGATCCCACATTGTCCCAAGAAGCATCACCTGGAGTCACCAGTCCTTCCTCCTGCCAAGGGCAGACCCCCTCTCCAGAGAGCTGGTTTGGCCATTTGAGGGGGTCCAGAGTCCAGGCTGAGTGTGCAGGGGATGTGCCACATCGTGCCTGTGCCAGACATGCCACATGAGGCCCAGTGCTGGCCCTCAGGCCTCCTGAGTGCCACCTGCTCCAGGAGAGAGTGGAATATCTGCCATGGGAAAAGCTGAGCTTGGCAGGCCCAGCCTGTGTGCATCCCTCATCTGCTTTGTTCTCAGGTGATCCTGGGGGATGCTTGGGGCTGTTGTGGAATATTGGAGAACCTTGGGGAATACTGGGGATGCTGAGGGAAGCTGGAGGTGTTGGGGGATACTGGGTGATGTTGAAGGATGGTGGGGTATCCTAGGGGGGATGCTGAAGGGATGTTTGGGGATGTCGGATAATTTTTTGGGATGCTGAGGGATGCTGGGGGAATATTGGGGAATGTTTGGAGATACTGGGGGATTTGTGGGGATGCTGTGCAGAGGTTTGAGGATGTTTGAGGGATGCTGCGGGACATTGGGAGGATGCCGGGGGGATGTTTGGGGATGTTGAGGCAAATGCCAGAGGGCGTTGGGCGATGTGGACCTGCCCAGTCTGGCCGCTGTCCCATCTTCCGGGCGGTGGGTGACCAGCAGAGGGCTCGGCTCCCCTCCCGCCACCGCTTTATGCTGGCCAGCGCTCCCCTCGCGCCCAGAGCCGCGGCCGGAGCCGGACGGAGCGGCCGTGCCCGGACACAGCTCCCGTGCGGCCCCGGGGCTGCGCCGCCTCCGCCACACGCGCGCCCGGAGCCTGCGGCACCGTCGCGGGGGACGATGCCTTCGCCACCGCTGCTGCTGCTGCTGCTGCTGCTGCTGCTGCTGCCGCTGGCCCCGGGGGCCGCGGGGATGCGAGGCGGCGCTGGGACCGGCAGGACTCACCGTGGCCAGGCTGCGGACAGCGGCGGCACCGTGCCCGCGGCTGCCCGGGACGGCCCCGAGGGGCAGGAGGTGAGGGACAGGCTGCGCCGGGGCACGGAGGAGGACTCCAAGTCGGTGCAGCAGTACGTGCCGGGGGTGCGGGTGGAGTTCCCGCGGCCCCTCAACTCCGCCAGCCTGCACCCGACCAGGGCCCTGCTGCCGTCCAGCACGGATCCGTCGGAGCAGCAGCCCGGGGTCCCCACGGACAGGGACAGGGCAGAGCCCCGAGCCAACCTCACCACCGTGTCCGACAAGCGGCTGCAGATCCACAACCCCCTGTACCCGGTGACAGAGAGCTCCTACAGCGCCTACGCCGTCATGTTCCTGTCCCTCATCGTCTTCACCGTGGGCATCATCGGTAACCTCTCCGTGATGTGCATTGTGTGGCACAACTACTACATGAAGAGTGCCTGGAACTCCATCTTGGCCAGCCTGGCTTTCTGGGACTTCCTCATCCTCTTCTTCTGCCTGCCTGTGGTCATCTTCAACGAGATCACCAAGAAGAGGCTGCTGGGGGACATGTCCTGTCGCATTGTGCCCTTCATGGAGGTAAGGGGCTGCGCAGGTCCCCGGAGGGATCAAGGGCTCAGCTCCTCTCTGCCCTCTTGCTCTGGAGCGGTCCATAGTGCTGGTGGGCCTGGCACAAGGACTGTGTGCCAGAGACCCCACTGTGGGGCACAGCAGGGAGCTGAGGGACAGTCCCCAGAGTGACCCTCCCTCTGTCCCAGGCCATTCCTCAGGCTCTGCAGCCAGCCCCGATGCTGCTAGGGCTGGGAAAAGCCCATTAGACCCTCCTCCAGCCAGCACAGGGACTTCTGCCAGCAAGGCCCCTCCATTTGTCTGTTCCTGTCCCAGCCCGACGCCCCAAAGCCTGGGGGCTCAGCCCTGCAGTGTGCTGGCCCAGAAACTGGCCACTGTGGGCTGCTGAGGATGATCCAGGGGCAGGGGGCTGCAGGTGGACAGCGCTGGTCAGCATTGCAATGGGACAGCCCAGGAATTAGGTCTGGAAGCCTGAGATCTGTTTGTCCTCAAACCTCACATGTTTGAGGCTGGCCACACTCAGGGAGAGCCAGGCACCCCCTGAGAAGGCCAGAGGGACTGTGGTGACAGGGGATGGCAAAAGGAGCAAAATTGCCCCAGAGGGCAGGATTTGGGCTGATGCTGCTCTTCTGCTGGAAATCAACCCTCAGTGTGCTCATCTCCCATCCTCAAGGGAACCTTGGCGTCCAGCTGTGCCCCTCCGTGCCCTGGTGGGACAGACAGACCAAGCCTGCCTGTGCCCTGTGGTCAGTGCCCCCTTTATCAAAGGGTGCAAACACCTGGAAGAGTTCAGACAGTGTCAGGTCACTGAAGACCCTCTCAGACTGGGTTCACAACCTGCCCCTTCCACTGAGCATCCACCCCAGTGCTTCAGGTTCCTGGCTGCTACGTGCCCTGCTGGCACCAGACCAGTCACCTGTGACAGTCACCTGTGACAGTCACCTGTCCATGCCCCAGTGCCCTTGTGCAGGGTCTGCACTTGTGCAAGGGTCCCTGGCTGTGCACAGCCCTACCAGCTCCAGCTGGGTCCCCTGGGTGCAGGGTGATGTCACTGGGGTGTCCCACTGAGCACAGCCCCAAATCTGCACAGCACAGCCCAGCCCAGCACAGGGATATGGTGTTTGCTGGGGGAGCCCTGCAGCCTCCTGCTCCCCTGTGTCCCTGCCCAGGAGACAAGGGACCTTTCCAGAGGTGTCCCACCCCATCCTCTCACTGACTGGAGTGTTTGCCCCATCCCTGTCCTCCTCAGACTTCCATCACTGCACCTGGGTGGACTCAGAGAGGGGCAGGAATTTGCCCAAGCTGGCTCAGCGTCCCAGGGAAGGATGGGAAGGGTGATGTCCCCAAAGCAGACCCTGTCTCGAGGAGGATCTGAGGAAGATCTGCTGCTCATGGGCTCCCTGTCCCCATGAGAGAACTCTGGGAGTGGCACCACCAGGTACAGGGACTCAGCAGCACCAGGGTGCCGTGGGACAGCTTGGTCCCAGAGGAGTCAGGAAGGGACAGGAATGGTGGGATGTTGGTGTTGCAGAAGGATGAGCATGTCACAGGCTGGAAAGCACAATCCTGGTGTGGGGGCTACTCTTGCTCTGCCCCCCAGCACCAGCCCTGCACTGCCCTCCTGCCCCCAAAGCACAAAGGGGCTCCAGGGCTTCAGCTGGGACCCAGCTGCAGGGAGTCACAGCCAGGCCAGAGCCAAATCCCCAGCAAAGGGTCAGCTGTGAGAGGGGAACCTATCTGGATGCCAAGGGTCCATGTCTGGTGGGACTGTGGCTCAGGCCACAATGAGAAGCAGATCTATCCTCTGTAGCTGCTCAATGCTCTGGCACAGAGCCAGCTTTGGGAGCGAAGCTGGTTCCAGAGGCTTCTGGGGAGATGTCCTGTGCAGGGATGTGCTGCACTGACTGATGCCACCAGCTACATCCAGGGCACTGGAGATGGGTGCTCCACAGGATATGGGGGACCCAGAGAGATAGAAGAGCCACTGGAAGGGTGCAGGGGAGGAGGCAGCAGCACAGCAGCACTGAGGGCTGCAGGTGCCAGCCACGGAACAGGTCCAGTGTGCTGGGTGCTGGCTGTGGGGCAGAGCAGGCTGCTGGGTGGCTCTGGGCTTTGGGCAGAGGAGCTGGGACATGTTGGGAGGTGGTGCTGGGTGCAGGATGCTGGTGTCCTGATTCTGTGTCTGGGGAGATGCTGCTGTGCATAAGTGATGGTGCTGCTGAGTGCTGGCATCACTCTGGTCATCAGCTGCTGGAGGGACCAGCCCAGGGCCAAGGAAAAGGCTGGGGGGTCGGGGGGGCAGTGTTCCGGGCTGTTCCCCACGCACCACGTGGAGCCCTGGGAGGTTTCCTGAGTGCTGGGAAGGGCTTTCAGCACAGAGTGATGTTTGGTGGCTTCGTGAGGCCAGGAATGGCCACAGCACTGGGACACCAGCATGTGACTCTGCCATCATCTTGGCCAAGGGCTGTGGGACTTGGCTCCCAGCTCTGGGGCTGGGACTGGGAATGCTGGTCAGTGCCTGGCCAGCCCTCCCAGAGCCACAGCGAGTCCTCTCCCTCCCTTGGCCTCCTCCTTTGGCAAAGGGGATGTTTTTCTTGCTATTCTCAATGCAGCGGAAATTGCCCCAAGCTGATTTGGGACAAGAGTGCCTTCAACTCACTTGGCCTGTCCAGGCAGGCCTTGGGAACCCTGGGAAGGTGCTGGTGAGTGTGATGGTCCCTGTTTCTCCTCTGCAAGAGCTATCCAGAACAGAGGAAGAGCCTGAAGGACAATCCTTGTCCAAGTGTTCCCACCTTGGCGGGATTGACAGACAGACATCCAGCTTAACTTCTCCCTTCTGCAGAAAAGAGAGCTGGGCAGGGACTACAGGGTCAGGGGACATTTTTATCCTTTCAGGAGTCACAAGAAAAGTGGCTCTAAACCCCGGGATGCAGCCACAGGCTGTGACCTCCCTGCAGCCTTCGAAGGAGGGGTTGTGGTCTTAGGTAGCCAGGGGCTTGTCAGGAGGCTGGTAGAGCCAAGCCCCTTGTGATGTCCCTGCAGCAGGGCCCACCTCCTGTTCTGCCTCCTCCCTCACCAGGTGTCGTCACTGGGAGTTACCACCTTCAGCCTCTGTGCCCTGGGCATCGACAGGTTCCACGCGGCCACCAGCCCCCAGGCCAGCACCCGGCCCATCGAGCAGTGCCAGTCCATCATTGCCAAGCTGGCCGTCATCTGGGTGGGCTCCATGACGCTGTCGGTGCCGGAGATCCTGCTCTGGCAGCTGGCGCAGGACACGTCGCCCGTGTCCGGCGTGGTGACCGAGTACTGCACCATGAAGCCCTGGTCCAACCTGCCCGAATCCATCTACTCCCTGGTGCTCACCTACCAGAACGCTCGCATGTGGTGGTACTTCGGCTGCTACTTCTGCCTGCCCGTGCTGTTCACCGTCAGCTGCCAGCTGGTGACGCGGCGCATCCGCGGCACCGAGAAGAAGAGCGAGTGCCGGGGCACCAAGCACGGCCAGTGCGAGGGCCACCTCAACTGCACCATCATCGCGCTGACCGTCATCTACGGGCTCTGCGCCACCCCCGAGAACGTCTGCAACATCGTGGTGGCCTACATGTCCCCCGACATGTCTAAGCAGACCTTGGATCTGCTCAACCTCATCAACCAGTTCTTCCTGTTCTTCAAGTGCTCGGTGACGCCCGTCCTGCTCCTGTGTCTCTGTCGTCCCCTGGGCCAGGCCTTCATGGACTGCTGCTGCTGCTGCTGTGAGGGCTGCGGCCCCGACACCACCTCCAGCGAGAGCAGCGCCGACAGCAAGCTCAAAACCGAGATGTCCTCCTCCATCTTCTTCGACAAGCCCCGGGAGACTCCCCCACCCCTGCTGGCCCTTGGCACCCCATGCTAAGTGCCACCGGGGAGCTGTAGCGATCATTTCACCACCTCCCCCCAAGACCAAACATTGTTCTGCCATTAGTACTCATGTCTGGACGTGGAACAAGCAGAAAGAGACAGCTCAGGGGGCTGCGCCGTGGGCTTCAAACCCAGCATTGGGCAGGTGGGGCTTGAAATCCCAGTCCCTGTGGCTACACTGGTGACCTTCTTGCCTCTGCCCAAAGGTCAGCGAGGACAGCAGCACTGTCCTGTCCTGGCTGCCTGGCCAGGCTCCGTGGGGCTGCTGCTCTGGAGGTGGCATTGTGCTGGAAAGGTCTTACCTGAAACCACAGAGGCTGACCATGATGGCTCACAGAGGACACAACAAACACAAACTGCCCCCTTCCTGTCCCCTCCCCTCTTGCCAGCCCCTCCACAAGAGGAGAAGGTCCAACTGGCTGTGTCCCACGGATTCGAGCCGTGCCCTGTATGAGCTCAATAAACCAGTAACCTAGAGCACGTCGTGCTTGCAGCTGCTGGCACTGCTGGGCTGAGCCCTGGGAGCCCCTTGGAATAGCTTTTCCCTAAACCTGGGGGGCTCTGGGGTGGGAATGGGCAGTTGGGGAGCAGGAGGGCAGGGAAGCAGCTGTGCCAGCCCAGGCAGCAGCGAGGGGAGATGGGGAAAGGCCCCCAGCCCCTTTGCTCTCTCCCTCTGGGCTGATGCTGAGCAGTGCCTGTGAGAGGGTGCCCTCTGAAGTGTTGGGTGTGGGGTGATTTGTAGAACTTGAACTGGTCTCAGTAAAGGCCAGTCAGCCCAGCACAGGGCTGAGGTAGCCCCCAGCCTGCTGGTTCCCCGTGTGCACCGTGCACAACCAAGGTGCTACCGCTGCACAGTGCTGCTCTGCAGTGCTGGGGGAAGATGTGGGACCACCACCCCCAGCACCCCTTGGAGTGAGAGCATCTCACCCAAACTGCCCCGCAGGGCTCCTAGCCCTCATCCACACGCCCATTGCAGGAACAGAATTGTCCCAGGAGGATGGTTTCAGGGCACCAGGGTTTCCAAGCCCACATCCACCCCCTGCCCATGGCCCCTGCAGGGGCAGGGGGGTTCAGGGAGCAGGGGGGTCAAGGAGCAGGCAGCACAGATCTGCCTGAGGGCAGCCTGGCCGCGGCAGCCCATCCACCGGAGCTGTTAGAGCTCCTTGTCCCAAGCGCTGGCAGCCGGCCCGGGCCCGGAATGCCGGGGCGAGGGAGATGGTTGCCACGGGCACTGAAAGCGCGGGGCTCACTGCGGGCTTTGTGCGCAACACCCACCGGGCTCCGCGCGCGCTTCGCTTTCGCAGACCCGTTTCCAGGGAAACAAAAGCCCCAGTTTTCTTTCGAGAGCACAAAACCGGGTTTTTCCTTTCATCCTCCTCCCCCCAGCCCCCTGCCGGGCCCCACGGTTCGGGAGAAGAGGGGTCTCATCTCGGCACAGGGATGCAGGGGGGCTCAGAGCCCAGGCCATGCCTGGGGTCCCCCGTGTGCCCGGGGGGCGAGCGGGGTCCCCGTGCGCCTTTGGGGGCTGCGGGGTGCTGGGGGGGGCATCTCTCACGCGCCTGCTCCACATCGCTCCGTGCTGAGCCGGGGCCAAGGGCGAACAAAGCCGGGCTTGTGCCGCGGCCCCGCGGGGCTGCAGGCGTGGGGAGGGGCAGCGGGCGGGCAGCGCCGCCACCACGGCCCGCAGCAGGCAGAGCACCCCAGGGGCCGGGCTGAGCCCTGATCCCGCCCTGCTGCCTGGGCAGGGGCCAGCCCGGGGCACACGGGACCCCGCAGCAAAGGCCACCCCCTCCTGGGGACACGGGGAAGGAGGCACCTCCAAAGGACGCGGGACAGGGGGAGTCCCGCAGCAGTGGGCACAGCCCCCGGGAGGGAGCAGGGAGAGGGGGCAGGAGCACTGCAGCCCCCCCGAACCCAGCGGGGTTCTGCAGCAGCTCTGGGACACAAGAGGGGCAGAGGAAGATCCAGCAACAATGATGGAGTGTCCGAGCTGGTCTTGGCATGCAGGCCAAGGAAAGGAGGCATCTGGAACCATCAGAGGTGCCTCCAGCACCTCTTGGGTGAGCATGACCACACAGTGCTACCCAGGGGACAGGGACCTCCTTCCCAGGCAGGGCCCCCAAGGATGGGTGCCAGAAATGGTGAGGAAGTAACGTGACTCCAACCACAGCCGCAACGCAAAATTGTTAATTTATTATTAGGAGGCAAAAAAATTGTACAGTTACAAGAATCATTTCCCAACAGAGGTCAAATCTGAGTCAAAATATCTCTTACAAAAAAAAAAAAGGGGGGTGGGGGGGGCGACAACACTTTACAAGTCATTAAATTAAAAAAAAAAAACAAAGAAAAGAAACCTCTCTTTGTGCAATTCTGCAAAAGCAAGAACAGAAGGTAAATCCCCGGCCTGACGCCCTGGAGCCAAGTGGGAAGAGGCTGAGAGGGGCCCTGCAGCCCCCTGGCCATCCCCACCCTGTGCCTCAGCCCTGCACTGGGACCAGCAGCTGCCTCCCCCTGCACCCTCCAGTGCCAGCCCAGTCCCCCCAGACTGGTCCCAACAACCTGGCCAGGCCCCAGGCTG
>VXBQ01005387.1:277981-297104 GCA_013400175.1 Phainopepla nitens | reverse complement strand
AGAAAAAAAGCCCCGGAAAAAAAAAAAAAAAAAAAAAAAAAAAAAAAAAAAAAAATCTCCTGCTGCAGGTCTCTGGCAAAGGTCGCAGCCGATCTTTTGCAACCTCTTCCTCTGCCAGATGTCAAGCAGCAGAAATTGCCTCCCGGACAGGGATCTGCTCTGGGACCAGGCTCTGTGCAGGCAAGTCCTCTGCCCCAGAGGTGTTGGAAGAGCTCCTTAGAAAACAGGAAACCGCTCAACCAGAAGAAGCAGTGAAACATTCCCTTATTCTGCGATGTTTGTTGTTTTAGGCTCTCCCAGCCAAGTGGCTCAAACTGAACAGCAGCCCGGCTGATCCCTCGGAGCCTTGGGGCTGTTCCTACAGGCCTTACAGGGAGCCCAGCCCAACCCAACCCAGCCACCACCCACGAGAGATGCAGGACAGCGTGGCTTTGCAGCCCAAATGCAAAACGTGCTGCTAATGAGAGCCCAGGAGGAGTTGAGGAGGCTCAGGAAAGCTTGATGCGTCACCGTTACCAGTCTGCTCTCTCTCCCCTCCAGCAGCAGAGCATCTCTGCTTCCTGATGCGTGGATGGTAAACTGAGGCAAGGCAGGTGTGTTCCAGCTCAGAGGTGAAAATAGCTGCTGCCAGTGCTGTGGGTAAGGACCAGCACTCCAAGTCTGGCATGTGGGCAGGTCTCCAAACCTTACAGATGCTCCATGCCCCTCCATGCCCTCAAATCACGGTGTCCAATTCAATAGACACTCCGTTGGGCACTCCTGGAGAGACAAGACTGCGCTCTGTGTCACTCTGGGAGACCTCGTGAATGGTCCCACTGACCCTAGTGAAGCAGCAGACGTTGTGGCTGAAAGGACAGACAAAATTGTCAGCAGGCAACAGTGGAGGGTGCTGATCCTGTATCCCTCTGTGACCGCCTCACCCATGCTCCAGAACTGCAGCAGCCTCCGGGCGAGGCTGAGCGTGTGCCAGCAGAGCCCTTGGCAATCAATGGCTGTGGGGCCCATGCCTGTGGCCAAGATGTGTCCAAAGAAGCAGCTACCGCTGGGATGTGTGGTTGCCCACAGCAGCACCCTGGGGAGCAGCCAGGCTGTGCCAGCTCCAAGCATGCTTCAGCCTGGGGTGGGGCTCCCTGCAGCTGGGCTGGGGGAGCAGAACCCAGAAGGCATCCCCCAGCTGCTCCTGTGAAGAAGCAGAGCTGCTTGTGCTGGGGGCTGGATGCAGAAAGCAACAGGCACTGCTGACAGTCTTCAAGATGGACTCGTGTTGTGTTTGGCTTCAGGAGCCGTGGGAGATGCCAGGGAGAAGCTGAGGAGCTGCATAAGCAGCCACACTGCAGGGTCAGGAGCACCCCTGGTGCCACACCGCAGCTTCCCAGGACTGCTGCAGTGCAATGGCCTGTCCCCAAGCCCTGGGACACTGGAAGGTGTCACAGCTCCAGCAATGGGTGGGAAAGACCTCAGTCCAGGGCTTGGCACTGGATACGGTGGTGGTGGTGGCACTGGTGGGGGCGTTTGTGTTGGCACTGGCACAGGCCAGGGCACATGGGAGAGGGACAGCAGCTGGGCAGTAAGAGGGGACAATGCCCTGCCTGTGACCTGAGCTGCCAGGCAGATCTCCTTCCTACCCTGTGACATGAAAGATGGGCAGGCTTTGTGTTTACTCCTCTGAAAAAGAAACCTTCCTCTTGAAAACAAAACCTTTTGTGTGCAAATGCAGCTGTCTGCAGGTTTGTTTTTATACAGGAAACTTTGAACCAGAGGCTGGGGCTTGTTTCGTTTTGACTAGGGATTTTCAGATCATGGCAGTATTTGGGAACTGAGCTGCTTTCCAAATTTGGAGGCTGGGTTTTAACATCACTGCGGAGTGTGGCAGCAGTGTCCAGGGCTTCCCGTTGCTGTCCCTCTCTCTGTCTGCAGAAAGCTTAGCCCAGGTGAAGTGGGGATGGGTGCCCTTTGGGGGAAGGCTGAATACCTTGAGTGGCAGCTGAAATGTGTGGCCCTCCTTTGTGGGACTGGCAAGGGTTGGGTGCAGAACTCCTCCACCATGCACTGCACAGCATGCAGTGCTCCCACATGAGGCTAAGCTGGGCTCCTCCTGCCAGCCTCCGGCAAGGAGATGGGACCTGTGAGCTCCAGACCTTGCCCACAGCTGGGACTGGAGGAGACAGAAGTTCTCACACTCAGTGCCATGGCTGTTGCACCTCTTCGTGTCGCATCCACCAAGATGGGAGTAGAAGTGCCTTGGGACCTGCTCCCAGCTCTCCTCCAAACCCACTGGCAAGACCCTTCTCCTTGTCCCCAGGGACCAGCTGCCACTGTTCACCATGGTGAGGATAAGTGCCATTCTGGACAAGCTCTTGGAATGCTCTGCACGTCCTGAACCAATGCACCAGCTCCTCTTCATCCCCCCCTGATGAGGGACTGAGGGGTCAGGATGCCTTCGCTCCAGGATGGTGCCTGCTCTGATGGGGCTCCAGGCAGCAAAGCCTTTGGCAATCACAACCCACAGACACCTTCAGGGCTGATGCATGGGCTGAATGCCTGTGCTGACTTCATCACTGTCCTGGGGCTCTCCCTGGTTCTCTTTGCAGCAGCAGCATGAGGGGATGCTCACCACGACCAAGGGTCCCCAGCACCTGGCTGAAACCACAGCACGTGGGACAAACTCTGGAAAGGTGCAGGGAGGAGTGAGCCATGTCCAACCTGCAGTGTTGGCACACAGCTCCTGCCCCCAAAATGCAGACCCTTGCCTTCAAGGAGACATCCCTGTCCAGCTGATCCCTCCTCCCCAGCATCCTGCAGCTGAGCGCTGGGCGAGCCCAGGCGGGCCTTCCCGCCGGTCCAGCCCAGACTTGAACGTCAGGGGCGTGCACAAGCAGAGTAAACGGGAGAGTGTGAGCATGCCAAGCTGACGCCACATGCGCCAGGCGCGCAGGAACGGGCTGTGGACCACGCCAGGACACCCACCAGCTGAGGTACGGGTCACATTCCCTGTCCCCCTCCCTCTTCCCAGATGCCTGGTCAAAGCCAGGATGTGCGCAGTGGGAAAGGAGCGTGGAGCCTCCTGTGCCCTGGCACAGTGCAGGCAAACCTGATGCCAGAGCCCCGGGGGGTGGCAGGGGATGGGCAGCCTCCGAGCACGGCTGTGCCAGGAGCGGAGCCTGGCACTCGGTGGCTGTGCCTGCGCAGGGGGAATCTCGTGCCTGGGCCCCTCGCCATGGTGCGGCAAAGGCGGGCACTGGGACCTGCTGCGAGGCTACTTCTTGGCTCTGTGTGCATGGCATCCTTGCAGCATAGGGCACCCTTGCTGCCAGCCTGTGCTGGCACTGCATCACAGGGTGGGAGCACAGCCCCGCAGAATTCCACAGGCTGTTGGTGACGGGGTAGGTGATTTTGGAGCCAGGTGCTGCCCCAGCACTGTTTGCAGCAGGTCTGGGGCCGGCACTATCCAGGCTGCTCTCGCCCTCCCCAGTGCCTGTTGCCTGGCCAGGGGAAGCGGAGCCTGCTCAGCCCCAGGGGCGGCACCCACGCCCCGGGGGTGCAGAGCAAGTCTGCCCGGCTTTGCCGGCTTTGGGCGTGCTCTGAGTCACCGCAGCCCTGCGCTCCCAGCTCTGCAAGGCGCCGGGCTCGAACCCGCAGGCATCCCGGGCTCAGCTGCCAGGGCTTCAGCAGCGGGTGGGGGGAGCGAAGAGCATCACCCAGGTGATGGTAACAGAGTCATTCCTGCCACTCCTCGCTGTCCTCCAGCCTGGACAGCGTGGCTGTGCCCTGCCCTGCAGAGGGGTGACGTCCCCCACTGCCTTCCTGCCCTCCCGCCTCTGCAAAATGGGAAGAGCTCCAAGGTATCAAAGCGTGGGTCAGGAGGCGGCAGCGGCGTTGGCAGAGCTCCATGTGGGAATGATTAAACACTTGCCAGGGGTTGGAGAAGGAGCATCCCAGTGCTCTAGGGTTTAGGGTTGGAGAACTATGGCGTGTGAACCTTGCAAAGCAAGAGGTCCCATTGGCACCTGCATCCTCGGTAGGTTCTGCCCTGGGAGCAGCCTGTTCCTCTTGTTCCTCCCTTGAAGCCCTGGGCAGTACTCAGCACCTCAGAGTGGCAGAGGGGAGAAATCATGACCTGGGGCAGTTCACAGTGCTGGTGGGCACTGGGAGGGACTGAGGGACAGGGACCAAAGGGTTGGTGTTGGCATGAGGCAGGATAGGAGCCCCAGAGCTGTTCCCAGCCCAATCCCAGTGGCATTAATACCCCATATCATGGGGCCCCTGGGCATATGTTGTTGTACAGTGCCAGGCTGGATGCACAGAATCCTGCCCAGGGAGGGATGGCAGAGCTCCCACAGAGACATCAGGGCTGCATGTCCTGACAGTGGTCGAGGTTCCTCTGTGCAGTGCCAGCATTGCTCACAGCACCAGGTCATAGCTGTGCCCTCTGAGTGACAGGTTGAGTCCCTGTGGGAGTGTCCTCAGCCACATGCTGTCCCCTGGCAGGGGCACTGCAAGGCTCTGCCCGTGCCCAGCCTTGGAAGCATCACCTGCCACTGTCACCTCACACAGACCCTGTGACACAAGTGGGATCCTTTGGTGAGGCGGGCACTCTGCTGTCCACCCTGCCCATCCTCACCCCAGCAGGTGCTTCCCAGGGAGGCCTTGGCTCCCACCAGGTGTGCAGGACCACGCTCAAGTCTAGGAGATGCCTTGGCAGGGACAAACCCAGCGGTGCCAGCTCCATGCCCAGGGCACCTGGAGAGGAGGCCAGTGCATGGAGTGCAAAGGGAGTGGACCCTGCTCTGCCCTGCTCTGGGGTTGGCTCTGCTTGGGAGGATAGCCCAGAGCCTTTGCCAGCCAGGGCCTTTGCCACTGCACTGTGGCTACCGTCCCTCACCTCAGCATAAGTAAGACCTGACACCACAGTGACATGCATGCTGTTGGGGGTCCCCTTTCCCATCTCTGCTCCTGGGTGAGCCCCTGGAGCACAGGGCATGAGCAGTCCCATGCTGAGGCTCTGTCCCTTGCCAGAGGCGGTGGCGTGGCTGCCCAGCCCCGGTCCCCTCCCAGCCCTGGCCAGCTGAGCTGTGCAGCCATCCCGGGCGGCGGGGCGTCCCCATCCCCCTGCGCCTTGCGGTAGCGTTCACTGCTTCACGGAAAATGTGATGACTCGGCAGCCCCTGAGTTTCCAGGCCTGGTTCCAGCTGCTGGGTGGAGAAACTTCTGCAGTTGTCTTTAGGTTTGGCACAGCTGAAGGCTTCACAGTCAGGGGGGACTGGAGGGGAGATCTGTATCCCCAGCTGAAGGAGGGCTCTCTCTCTGTGTCCCTACCTCAGGTGGCACGGTATCACTGAGGTGGCTGTGAGGAAGGCAGGGCTGGGACAGGATGAGCAGCTTCTGTCCCGTGTGGAGGCTGCTGAGCCCTGCGGCGCCAGGGATGGGGCCTGGGCTTGGCTCCCAGCCGTGCTTTGGGCTGTTTCCACTGCAGCCACAGCCCAAAGTCCCTGAGCGGAGGGAGCACAGCCACTGGGACCCGAGGTTAAATAAGCGAGGCTGGTATACACACGTGTCCCCATGGCAGTGGGTGACAGCTCGCTGGGCCACCAGGACATGCAGAGGCTGCAAAAGCAGCTAGGATGTCTCCTGGTCCATGCTCAGAGGCCAATCCCATCCTGATGGGCAGCAAGGCATCCCCCAAGCCCATCCTCATGCCAAGTGAGGCTACCTCTCCTCCTGGCTGGGGAGGTGCAGGGCAGTGGCACAGCACAGCAGCAAGATCTGAGGGAACAGTGTTCCAGAAATCTCTGCTTGGCTGCCCAGCCCAGAGACCAGAGCAGGTAGAACAGACCCTTTGCTCCTTGGGCATGCCAGTGTCCAGAGCAACTGCCTCAGCAGGGGAGCTGTGCCCCCGTGCAGGGCCGCAGCAGCAAGGGCTGTGGCTGGAGGTAGAGATGGCTGGCTTTGCACAGGCTGCAGAGGCACTGAGGCTGTGCCCAGATGGGTGCAGTAAATGTGCACTCGGATTCACTCCAGCTGGGCCGGGCAGGCACAACCCAGCTGAGGTGTCCCGGGACTCCAGTGGCTGGGTTTGTCCTCTTGCTGGCCTGGAACTGCTCTTTGGTATGCTTTGAAGCTGCAGGAGCCCCACCTTGACCCTGGCCTGGGAAAACGCCCTGTACGTGCCACCACTGCAGGGGACACTGCCTTTGACACTGGGGCACGCAACATCTTTTTCCAGGGTTTTCCTTCAAAATCAAGGGTCCCTCCTGTCCCATGTCCCTGGATCACAATTCTCAGCCCAGCAAGGCCCTCCATCCTCACCTCCAGCCCCTGCTTCATCAGCCAGGGGCTTCTTGAATTCAGCTCTTCCATCACCTGTCACACTCCAGGGACACCACAGTCCCCAGCACTGCTTGCACTGCCTCTATCCCAGCCACCCTCCAGGTGACCCTCCAGGCTACTCATGGCAGCAAACAACCCCATGCTCCCCATCCACAGTGTGGTCACTTGTGCTGGCAGCCTGCACCCCACAATGGACCTGTGTGGGGACATCCACTGATGTTTGCCCCTTTGCAAACATGTTTTGGGGACCAGCCAGCTGTAACCTCCTTGGTCCTGCCCTGGGCCCCCGGGTAAACCTGGCAAACTCTCACTGCAGCGAGGAGCTCCAGCCTCCTCCCAGCCGGCTGCAGCTGCCTAGCTCTGGAAAGGGGCCTTTAAAAACAGTCCCCAGCCCACTGGAAACAGCAGCAATCAGCCCCAAATCTCCCCCTGTCTCATTTCTGGGGAGGTACTCCACCTCAGGGGCTGGAGGACCTCACCCCCAGTACCTGTGAGCACTCACCTTGCACTCAGGTCAATGGGGGTGACCAGCTGCCATCGAGCCGATGTCCAGCAGCAGAGATGGTTGACCTCAGAGCTGGCTGTGGCACTGGTTGATGGGTCAGCCCAGATGCTGGTGGATCTCAGTCCCAAATGTTTATCAGAGGATCTCTAAGAGCCACAGCTGTTACCCTGGGCGTCCATCACTGGAGCAGATGCACCCACAGCATTTTTGGCATTCAGCCCTTGGAGCTGTGGGCATTAAAGGTTAAAAATCTTGCCTGTGCTGGAGCCAAGCCATTGCCTTCTCCCACCCTGATCTCTGTGTTCAGGGTGCAGGGGAAGGGTAGGTCTGGAGACAGAGTGACACAAAGAGGTGGTAGAGCTGTACCTTTCTGCTGGGGAAACATCTGAGCCCTAGACAGAAGTGACAAACAAGCCCTCACTGCTGGGCTGAGCTGCAGGGCCAGGGCTCCTTTATCCTCAGCCCACTCCAGGCAGGGACCTCTGCAGAGACGTGACTGTGGCCACGGGCTTGGACTCCTGGCACCCGTCCCATTTGGCCAGGACCTGGGAAATTAACTGTCGCCTCTGCAAAGGGAAGGGGATTCATGTTCACTGAGCCCTTTCCCAGCTGGCTCCATCAGCCTGGGCGTTGTCAGAAGGGTTGGGGTATGGACCTGGGGTTGGAGATGGGGCCTAGACCAGGTCCCCTATGTCCCCCTCTCTTCTTAATTGCATGCAAGAGCTGGAGCTTTCCCATGTCTTTGTCCAGATACTGGGGGTTGTTCTGTCACAAGTCCCACCTGACAAACTTCTGAGTCTTCTGTCGAGGGATTCTGGTGTTGTAGAAGACAGGTGGGGAATGTGTCCTACTCTGACAGTTTGGTGGCTCACAGTAATGAGCAGAGCTTGAATAGCCCCCATAGGTGGCCGTGCTGGCCACTGGGATAGACTCCCACGGCCACAAAGGCTGTACTGGCTTCCGGACTGATGCATCACTGAACCTCTTCCAGCACCGTCCCAGATCTCCAACGCTGATGTGAAGCCAATGGCATCTCTGCTCTGAATGAGAGCTGGCACTCTGCCACGCATTGCACAGACACGGCAGAGCGCGGCACGCAGCCCGGGGGCACAGCCTCATCTCCGGGGCAACCCCCCGCAGTACAGCGCCTTCCCACCCGGGAACGGCTCGCTTCAGCCACCCCCTCCGATGGGCAAAGCCTGGTTTGGGCACCTCTGTGCCCACGAGATGCCACGCCCAGGAGCCTCTCGGAGCGTGCAGTCCCCTCACCGCAGCCGTGAGCACACAGAAACACCCCAATCCCTGCCCTCGGCGTACCCAAACCCCCGCTGCCCAGGCGCACCTGCGCAGGAATTACAGCGCACAGAGGTGAAGGGTGCCTGAGGGTGCGGCACAGAGAGAGCCGAGGGTGCACAGCACTCCACGGCCACACTCGTGCCCCGGCTCCCTCCAGCATCCCGGCCCGCCGCTGCGCCCTCCGTCCCTCCCTCCCCGCGCTGGGGCTGGTCCGGGCGCGCCCTCCCAGCCTGGAGCCGCCATCAGCCCAGTCCTGTCTCCTCCCCTCCCGCTCCTCCCGCCCCTCCCGCTCCAGCTCCCGGAGCTCCGCTGATGCCAGAGCGGGCTCCAGCCCGGCAGAGCCCCCGCCGCAGCGAGGTGCCCGGGACCCCGGGCAGCAGCGAGCCTCCCACCCCCAGCCGGCAGCTCTGCCCGCAGCCCGCAGCCGCTCTCTCCGGGCCAGCTGCGGAGTCACCGCAGCGGACACGGACCTGCGGGGACAACAGCAAATGCGCCCAGCGAGAGGCAGCCGCCCCCGCTGGGCTTCTCCAGAGCCGGAGGCGAGCTCTGCCCCCGCCCAGGGACAGCGGGCCCGGCCGAGGTGCCACGCGCTGGCCGATCCCCACTGATGTTATCTTGTCACCCGTGCTCGGAAAGCATGTGGGGGCACGGCTCCTGGCTGCCATGGGACAAGGGGCTGGCTGGGGACAGCCACTGCTAAGAAACGGCCCCCCCACCCCAACTTGTCATCCCTCTGATCTGCTGCCACCAGGTCCCCCATGAGGTCACTGCTGCTGCCGCTGCTGGTGCTGTGGGTGCCGCGGCTCCCAGGGACCCTGGCAGAGGTAAGCGCTTGACTCCCCAGCCCCCGCTTTGGCTCCGCAGCTCTTGGCTCGCAGCTCGCTGCCGCGAGGGGCTGCCCCGCCGGCGAAGCACTCAGGGTTGCGGGTGCCCCTCTCTGGCCGTGCAGCTGCGCCACATCAGCGGCGTTCGCCATCCCGAGCGGCGCTTCCCCCGCTGCCCCTCGCTCCTGGGACTCTGGGCCCGCTGCCTGGGACCGCAGCGTGTCCCTGTTGCCGTGGCTGCGCGGCTCCTCGCCCGGCAGTGGCCCGGCTGCTGTTCCCAGGGGTCCTCAGCCGCTCCGGTCTCCTCTGCCAAAAGCCCCGCGATCGCTGGGGAGCCAGAACGAGTCCACTCGCAGAGCGGAGGGAAAAGAACGCCAGGAAGATGATGGTTCTGCTGTGGCTTGTTGCAGGACAGGGAGTGGGCAGGAGAC
This sequence comes from Phainopepla nitens, assembly GCA_013400175.1. Classification (NCBI taxonomy): domain Eukaryota; kingdom Metazoa; phylum Chordata; class Aves; order Passeriformes; family Bombycillidae; genus Phainopepla; species Phainopepla nitens. Next base: position 287,721 of record VXBQ01005387.1, on the reverse strand, counting down.
ATTTCCTTTAACGTGGGGGGAACTGACGCCAGTCCAAAGCCGGGCACACCCTACTGGGAGCAGGCTGTGAGAGAAGGGTGTCCCCGCTGCTGGGGAGAGTGCCAAGGGCTCCGGGGACTCTGTTCTGTCCGTGGGGGGTGGCAGCTGGACTGAGGTCTGTGGTCCCTCCATCCTCTCCCCTTGATGGTGGGAAGGAGGTGTGCCTGTAGAGGGACTGAGATGGCCAAGCTCTGTCCAGAGCTCAGTCCCACCCTCTCTCTCCAGATCTTCTCCAGTGCCCTGGCTGTTTGGTGGCCTCTTCCCCTGTGGGCATGGCCCCGTGTTGGTCTGGGGACTGGGGACCAGGACCCGTGCAAAAGGCCAGGGCAGCCCACAGGCTGCATCTGCCAAGTCTGTCTCCCTGCCTTGGCTAAGGGAGGTCTGAGAAGTGACCCAGGCTCGCCTAGGAAAAGGGGTCACAGCCCACAGATGCCATATCAGGGTGGGACCTGTGCCTGGCCGGCCCAACCCCTGGCCTGGCACAGGGCACCTCTCTGAGGTGTGGGGCTCAGCTCAGCCCCCCTCATCCTGCTCCTCTCTCACTTGACACCTTCAATCCCCCAGGGCAAGGGATGCAACCACACAGCACAGGCAGGGCTGGAGGGCCAGGATGCACGAGGTGAAAGAGGTGAGTCACAGGAATGAGGTTCCTCGGCTGAGGAGGGTGGGATGGTCTCAGTGCCTGGAGGGGTGAGATGAACAGATGTGCTGGACCAGGACTCTTGGAGTTAAGAGTAGCTTTGTAAATACTCTGCTTTAGACTAACTACAGGCTACAGATCATGCCCAGGGAAGGGGGAGAGTCAGTCCTGTCCTTCTCCAGCAACCAACTGTATGGGGGCACCGTGAGAGATGGATAAAGCTCCAGAGCTCTCTGCTTCCACAGAGCACCCAGTGGGCTCAGCAGCAGCGCAGCCATGGGTGCCCTACTCAGAGCCTTGGAGTTTCCTGGGTAGGATCAGAATCTGTAAGGCAGCCCCATGGCTGCTGTTGGCCTGGAGCCAGCACAGTGCCCACATGGCATCACCTTGTGTCAGTGAGAAATCACCTGGATGATCCACAGGCACCTGTCAGGGCATGAGGTGTATCTGGATGTGCTGCCCATGATGTGGTTAGTGGGAACATGAGCAGTGCTGGGGTCACAGGCCTCTGGCCCATTTTAGGTACATTTTTGCTGCAGATGTGAGGAAGGTGACAGAGGGAGGCAGATGATGAAGCTGCTGGAAACTCAGAAGAAGCAGAGAAATATGGGCTGAGAACTCATACCTTCAGGAGATAAGAAAGAGCTTGCAGTGACAAACCATCCCTGCCTGAAGGCCAGGCAGGACAATGACCTGTGGGTTGCCTTCAGGTCAGCTGTGCCTGGTGCTCTGGGTGTCTGATGACAGCGAGGGTAGCCCAGGGCAGCTGGCCCAGGTATAGACACCTCACCCATGGGCACCCAGCTACATTTAGCTAACCCTTCCTGAGCTGGCTGATCCTAAATATGCACTTGAACTTCTCAGGGATGGCACTGGGAAGGCCTTTCCCAGGGGCACTACGTGCTCCTATTCATGTCCATCTGATGTCCTGTCGTCCCTTTGCCCTCACCAGCAGGCTCCAAACCATGGCACTGCATGGAGCAGAAGTTGCACATAGTTCTGAAAGTGCTCAGCTCTGGGAAAGAAACACAGAGCTCCTGAGCAGTGCCAACAGTGTCCCTGCCCTGGGCTCACTGACACTGCTCCTCCCTGGCTGTGTAAAAAGCACCCCATGGCAGGCCTCTGGGGCAGTCACTGTGCTTGGTTCAGGCTGTCTCACTTTGCCAGATCCTATGTAAGCATGCCATAAATTTTAAGTGCTAATTATTACACAAATGTCTTATTAGCACTAGAGCTACTCTGGCATTTTCCAAAGGCTGAGAGCAATAGAAAGCTCATGGATGTGGCACGTGGGGACTTGGGTTAGTGCTGGACTTGGCAGTGCTAGGGGAACAGTTGGGCTCAACGATCTTAAAGGGCTTTTCCAACCTAAATGGTTCCATGACTGACAGCAAGGCTGAGGATGGGGTGTGTAACAATCTGCTGGAGACATTGTGAGGCAGAGATGGACCCTGTCCTGTCACAGCACCAGCTTGGGCCTGACAGACAGGCTCTGCCTGGCTCCTGTTGTGTGGGCGACTCCTGAGCAGCTCTAAGCAGTTTCAGCCACTGACCCACCAATTAGGCCAAGCCCTGTATGCCACTTCCCTGTCCCCAGAACTCTCTACTGGGATGCCACAACACCGGCCCCACAGCCCCAGTGCTGCAGCACAACCAAGACAGGGACACGCCTCAGCAGGGGCTGGGGCCAGTCTGCTTCAACATTTCCTCCATTTATGCAGTGTCCCACTTTCCCAATGTCACCCCTGAACTGGGCAGGATGGCAGCAATTCATTGTCTGGATCCCTCCAAAGCAGCTTTTGCCCCCTCCTCTGTCAGAGCCCACACAGAGGCAGAGACTATTGCAGAGAGCATAATGGCCCCCCTGCCATATCCATCCTGCCCCCTAACTGACCACTGTCTTGCTTCTCCATGGTAGAACCTTCAACATATTTTTGGGGGGTTCAAGCCAACCAAGATGATGAGCAATGGATTATACCCAGCCAGGGACCTTCTCTGCCTTAAACCAGGACTCTGGACAAAGCACATGATGACCTGAAGCTTTCTGGTCTTTCTCCAATGGAGCAGATGCTCCATGCTTAGGAGCATCTCTTTGGCAGCTTCCTTTGACCTGAGTCCATGAGGGTTTCTAAACATTCTTGTGTTTCCCAAAGGCTGTTCAGAGCCCTCAGGGTCAGGGTGGTGGCCAGTGCCTGGTGTACCCCAGCAAGGGTGGGTGGCTGGGAGCTGGCCCTGCAGGCTGGCACCCAGCACCACCAATCCCTGCTGTGAGTTTCGGATTTGCCTCTGCAGGCACCCTCCTGAACGTCAGTGTGAGTGACCATGACCGATCAGACTCCCTCCTTCTGTCCTGGGATGAGCCAGAGGGAGGTGCCAAGGGATATTTGCTCGCCCTGTCCTCCCTGGAGTCAGGCATGCTGCTGCAGAATGGGTCTGCTGGACCCAACACCACCAGCTTCTGGTTCCACGGGCTGACTCCTGGCACGCACTACGAGATCGAGGTGACGGCCACGCTGGCCTGCATGGACACCACCAGCCAGACCATCACAGCACAGACAAGTAAGGGCTCCCCAGGACCTCAGTGCTCCTACCAGTGATTGTTGTGCTGTTTGGAGTCCTACTAGTTCATGGGAGGTTGGGCTTTTCCTCACTTTCACAGGAACTATGGTTCTTCCTGGGTCCCCAGAGTCTTGGGGATCCTGCCTCTGCATCTTGTATGGGCTGGGTTTGTGCTGTATCTTCTCCTCCTGGAATAATGGAGGTAATGATGGACCAGCCCATGATGTGGCTTGCAGAGAGCTGAGGGGTGGAAAGTGTCATGCCTGGAGGTCTAGAAATAGATACAAGGAAGGAGCATCTGCTCCACAGTTTTGGAACATCTCTGTCAATCACTGCTCACCCCCAGGCCTTGCTCTGTTCCAAGGGCTGGGGAAGGGTACAGGGCTGGTGGCTCTACAGCTCAGGTGAGGATGGCAGCCATTGCCTGCACCTCTCCAGAAGATCCTTGAGTAAATCAGTGCGAGTGAAGGTGGGAAACCTAGCAAAGGTGAGTAGAGCTGAAGGAAGGAGATTGGGCAGGGGAAGGGCTGGGGACAGGCAGCAGTGGCAGAAGCAGAAGCTGGTTGTCACAGAAAGGCAGGTGGCAGGACCCACAGAGCCAGCAGGAACAGAGGACCTATCAGCAGGTGAGCTTCCAGGTGATGATGGCTTCACCTTTATGTGTTTGCCCTGACCAAGCCTCCCTGCTCAGTTCAGAGTAACCGCTGAGACTGATCCAAGGGGATGGTGCAGCCCACACAGCCCATGGGAGGCTGGTGAGTGGTCAGGGAGGTGACGGGGCTGTGCTTGGGGAATCCTTGCTGGAGCCCCTCTGTTCAGGCTGAGGGAGCTGGGGTTGTTCAGCCTGGAGAGGAGAAGGCTCCAGGCTGACCTTAAAATGCTTTTTAGTACCTAAAGGGGATTTGAAAACAGAGAAATGGGGGCTTTTTACACGGGCAGATGGTGACAGGACAAGAGGGAAGAGTCTTAAACTGGCAGAGGAGAAGTTTAGATCAGATCTTAGGAAGAAATTCTTGCCTGTGAGGGTGGTGAGGCCCTGGCAAGGTTACCCAGAGAATCTTCTGCTGCCCTATCCCTGGCAGTGTCCAAGGCCAGGCTGGACAGGGCTTGGAACAACTTGGGATAGTGGAAGGTGTCCCTGCTCATGGCAGGGGTTGGGACTGGACGAGCTTTAAGGTCCCTTCCAACCCAAACCATTCCAGGATTCTCTGAATGGCTGGCAGCACCTCACCAGCCAAAGGCAACTTCCAGCAGCCTGTGAGCAGCTTGCCAGGTCAGGCACTGTCAGGCAGCCAGCAGTGCCTGTGCCATGTCTGACACAGGTCCGGCACCCGTGTGCAACCTGAGCCTGAGCAGCGGCGGGAGCTCGGCCTCGCTGCGAGCGGCCTGGGCACACGGGCACGGCCGCAGGGACGGCTACCGCCTGGCCCTGTGGCACAGCGACTCCCACAGCCTGGTGAGGAACGTGTCCCTCCTGCCCAGCGCCTCCACCTTCCTCTTTGACGGGCTCCTGCCTGGCAGCGAGTACGCCCTGAAGGTCAGCACGCTGGCTGGCTCCAGCCAGGCCAGCACCAGTATCCACCAGTGGACAGGTAGGGAGTGATGGGTGTGCCTGGAGGAGGAAGGGGTGGTAGAAAGGGTTTGGCAGGAAGGATGCAGCACATGCGCCGGGCTGGCAAGGGGAGGAGGTCTCCAGGCTTGGGATGGGGTGCTTGTGTATGGTGGGGAACAGCTGCAGTGTTTCACTTCACATCCCCCTCTGTGAGCTGAGTGCTTGGGCCAAGGGGAAAACTTTGCACCTTGGGCCTGCCTTGCACCTGCCACGGTTGGGATTTGTCTGTTCTCAAGGGAGAGGGGAAGTCTGGGGATCCTGGATCTGTTGGCTCCTGGCAGCTGCAGCAGTGCTGCAGTCTGCCACCCGTCTGCCCTGCAGCCTGAAAGAACGTGACAATGTGGAGGGGCTCAAGAGCCCTCCAACCTGTGCGGGAGGGGGCACAGGAGGGACATTCTCACTAGACCCCTACCAGACCTTCAGCCCCCATGCCAAAGAGAGCAGCTATGGGCACAGGGGTCCCTGGGGAGAGAGGAGAGTTCAGGGACCAGCAGCCCCAGTGCTGAACCTTGCTGTGTCCTGCTCTTCCCCTCAGCTCCTTCCATCCCCACCCAGCTGAGGCTCAGCCCAGGTTCCAGCACCAGCCTCGTGGCCTCCTGGGCAGGTGCTGCAGGGGCCGCCTGGCTCCACCTTGAGCTCCGCAACCTCCTCACCCAAAAGGTCAGCACGACCCTGTCAGCCAGGAGGGGCCTCAGCAGCTACACCTTCCAGCATCTCCACCCTGGCACTCAGTACTGGCTGGGGCTCAGCGCCACGGCTGGGTCCTACACCGTAGTGGGACCCAATGCCACTGCCTGGACATGTGAGTATGAACTTGGTGGCCCCAGCTTTCTCCCTGCCTCTGGTCCAGCCACTGAATCCAAAGGTCTCCTGCCAAAGCCTTGGGTGCACAGCGTGATTTTGCTTGGACCTGGCTGGAAGCTGCTCCAGGACCCAGCCCTGGTGAACTGCTGTAGTGGGGCCAATGAATCCCTTCAGCAGGATCCCCTGTGCTGGCCTGCTTCTCACTGGGATGCAGTGGGAGCAGCCTGTGGTCTCCACCTAGGAGGAGGATGGAGGGGCAGCAGATCCCAATGGTGTTCAGTGCTGCTGGAGCTTGGCTCTCACTTGCCTCAGGGCTGTACAAAGGCAGCAGAAAAAATGGGGCAAGGGGGCAGCAGTTAAGCTGGTTTGAACTGGAGGCCTCTGGGAGTGGCTTATAGAAGAATGAGGAAGACTTTATACATGGGCATCCTTTTACAGTGATAGGACAAGGGGTGAATAGTTTTAAACTAAAATAGGAGAGATTTAGATTAGATGTTAGGAAGAAATTCTTCCCTTTGAGGGTGAGGAGGCCCTGACACAGGTTGTCCAGAGAAGTTGTGGCTGCCCCATCCCTGGAAGTGTCCAAGGCCAGGTTGGACAGGGCTGGAGGGCTGGGATAGTGGAATGTGGTAGGGGGGTGGAATGAATGAGTTTCAAGGTTCTTTCCAATCCAAACCATTTCACAATTCTATGATTCTCTGAAATGGATTTCAGTGCTCTTTGATTGTTGTCAAGGATATGTTGTGGTAGCACCTGATAGCCTTATTCTGGTGGATGTTCCCAACACGACGGGTGCTATGCAAATAGAGCCAAGGAATCCAGGAGCTTCTGGCAGGTCAAAACAGTGAGGCCAGCCCTCCCAGAACCCACTATTGCACCATTCCCCCAGCCAACTCTCTGCTCTGGCCTCAGGCTGATGAGGGCCCTGAAAGAGGGGGACTTTGCTGGTGACACCACATCCATAGCCCAGTAAAAAGTTCCAGTCTTGAACTTGCTCTCCAAGATGTTTCCAGGAAAACCAGGAGAGAAATGGAGAGGGCAGAGCAGATTCACACCAAACAGCAAGGTAGTGTTGGCCCTCAAATGATGGAGGTGCCAAGCTCCAGAGCTGCTGTAGCCAGTGACTTGTCCTGGCACTGGCCAAACACTGGTCATGTGTGTGCTGGGAGGACCTGGGTGCCACCCGGTGTCAAGTCTCCAGCTCTTTCCTGCTCCACCTGCCAGCCCGGGAAGCTGGAGCTGCTCCCTGCTGACTCTGCAATGGGATTTTGGAAGGCCTCCAGAGCTCCAGCTGGTTTGTTTCTGCTCTGGAGTGAGGCTGATCCCTGCTGTTGCTGTCTGCAGCTCTGACCTGCTCCACTGAACAAAATTCCCCCGTGCCAGACGCACGAGCCAGCGTCGTCTGGCCAGGAGTTTGGTCCAGGCCTGTTTCTGGGAATATCAGCAAGCTTATGGTGGGATGTGAATGGAGTAGAGGGAAACTTCTAGGAATTTCTCAGCAAGGCTGCCAGCTTTGTCTGGACTCTGTTAGTCCAGGAATGCTTGTGCTGGGGAGTGCAGATGGCTCACTCCAAAAGGATGTCTAAGGTTGGACGTAACCCTGCTAGGAATGAGGCTCAGGAGAGTAAGGGGGACAGAGTACCCCATAACCCTGACTCACACAATCCTATTCCCTTCCAGACCCCCTGAGCCCTGGCAATGTGACCCTGAGCAGTGCAGAGGAGCAGAATTCCTTACAGGCTCGCTGGACTATCCCAGAGGGACAGAGGGACTTCTACCTGGTGACACTGCGAGAGGGAGACGACAGTGCTCTGACGAGGAACATCTCCGTTGGTGGGGACAATGATCACGTCACCTTCCATGGGCTGAGCCCTGGCCAGCAGTACTCTGTGCAGGTGGTGGTTGTGGCAGGGCCGTACAGGGCATCAGCAGAGAGCACAGCAGCCTGGACAGGTGAGCAGAAAGCCCATGTGGGGCCCTTGAGGCTGTTCCTGCTGCCTGATGAAGGGGCTGCTGCCTGGAGGGGGCTGGGGCTGAGGCAGGCACAGGGACAGGGCACCTGGGACACCTGGTCTCAAGAGGATGTTGTGATCAGAGCAGCAAAATCTGCCTCTCCACAGTTCCTGGTGAGGGTGGGCTCAGAGGTCCTGGGCAGGCTTGTGCCAGCAAGTGTCAGGCACAAATCAAGACCAGATCCTCCTTTGTGCTTTCTGGACTGGGTTTGGCAGGTTGCAGGCAGCTTCCTCCCTTCCCCTCACCACAGCTGGATGGGTGGGCAGGGAAGCACCCGCAGCCCCCCCAGAGGGGGCATCTCCCTGTGCTCAGTCTCTCCTGGGTGACTTGTGGAGCCACAGTTGGTGCTGTCCCAGAGCTGCCACTGTGGAAAGGGACAATTGGAGCTGTACACAGTGTGGGGAGGTACCCACCCAACCCATGGTGCTGGGGGCACTAAGAGCTCTCCCTGCAGCCTCTTCTGCCTCTGTGGAGGAGACAACTGCAGTGGCACAGCATCACAGAACTGTTGGGGTTGGAAGGGACCTCTGGAGATCATCTAGTCCAACCTCCCTGTTCTAGAGTCACCTAGAAAATATCTCATGAAAGCAATCTTCCTGCCTGATGCACTGCCCTGTGTCGTGCTGTCCTTGTCCCTTGCAGAACCACAAGCACCTTCTGTTGTGAGCCTGTCCAGCCAGGGCAGCCCCAACAGCCTGCTGGCCAGCTGGGAGGAGGTGACAGGGGAGGGCTATCTGCTGGTCCTCAGCCTTGCAGAGCACCCTGTGAAGAACAGCTCCTTGCTCAGGGGTGTCACGAGCTTCACCTACAAGGGCCTCCATCCTGGCACCCTCTACACATTTGAGGTCAGCACTGTGGCTGGTCCCTACACATCCTCACCCCGGTGCGTCTCCAACTGGACATGTGAGTGCCACAGCCCTGGGTTCCCACTGGATCCTGCCCTTTCCCCTGATGTCATACCTCAGGGCACTGACAGCACACATCTTCTCCAGCTTCATCCAATAACTGGGCAAAAGGCTCAGGAGGAGGCAGAGGTGCTGCTGGATGTGTCTGACCCTGCTCTGTTTCCCAATCACCAGGCACAAGGGGTAGCTGAGCCCAGTGCCCTTCTCCTCGACCCACCCTCTGGTGGCACTGCTCAGGCTGCCACTGCCTTGAGCCACCCCCTCCACCACCCACCACCCCCTCCAGCACCAGAACAATGTTTTCTCTGTGCCAGTTTGAACTGTCCCTGCCGGACTCTGTGTGGGTGTCAGCAGGGGTGACAGTGGTCAAAGCACCTGGAGATTTTCCCAGGGAATCCTGCCCCAGCACATTTGGAGTTGCACTTCTGCCATGTGATTCTAGACCTTTCCTTTTCTAGATCCTTTGCCCCCAGAGCAGCTGACCCTCAGCAATGGGGGCCACAGCACCTCTCTGCAAGCCTCCTGGAGAGCAGTTTCCTCTGGCAGCACTGGCTACACAGGGACCCTCCGGGAAACCAAGTCCCAGAAGCAGGTCAGGAATGTGACTGTGGGGAGTGACTGGACAAATGTCACCTTGGAGAACCTGGTCCCTGGGCGACAGTACACATTGGAGATGGCTGCTGTGGCTGGGCCTTACAGATCCCCTGTTCGATCAGCCACTGACTGGACGTGTGAGTGTGACAGTCCTACCTCACCCTACTGCAGGTGACAATCACCTGCTGCCCGCGAGAGCAGAACACTCACAGTGTGAGAGTGGCCCCTGCGTGGGGAGGTGGGGAATCCAAGACAGGGGTGCATAGACAGACAGAATGGGTGGTCAACTTGAGCCACATTCAGCCCTGTTGGAAGTAAAAGGGTCTGCAGTGCAAGAGAAACCCATCACTGAACAGAAAACATTTCCAAATGTCACCCAGGGAAGGTGGGGACCTGCTCCCATGTCTGCTGTGGAGCAGGAGCTCTGGCTGCTCTGGGTTCGGTGTGCTGGCTCCTGACCTAACCCCAGCAGGTGCAGACAGTGAAGTGTGACCAGGACAAGTGTGTGCAGCCCCCACACCACACCACACCACACCACACCACACCACACCACACCACACCACACCACACCACA
>VXBQ01005387.1:224632-274299 GCA_013400175.1 Phainopepla nitens | reverse complement strand
CACCTCTACTGTACCTGTATACAGGAGGCTCACTGAGTCTCTTCCCACAGGTAGAAACCACTTTACCATAAAGATTCATGAAATTAATCAGTGTAGTACAAGAAGCCACTCCACAGTTCTCCCAGGAGAACAAGTCTTTGCTCTGGAGATGGGCTAATCCAGCACTTGTCACCACCCAGAAAGATTCTAGGGCTGGTCAGAGAACAGAGGCTGTGCCAGTGCTGTTGGGCACCTGCACGGCAGCTGGGCGTGGGAGCACACCTGTGCTCATGGCAGGGCTGAAGCCCACTGGGCTGTGGGAATGAGCGTGACCTGCATGAGGAGGGCTTGGCATGTGAGGCACCAGTAAGGGTGAGCATCATTAAAGGTGAGATGGGAATGGAAAAGAGAAAAGTGAGGATGAGGAGGTATTTGCCAGAGGGGATCCTCCCTCAGGGAGCACCTGTCCTGCTGCTCTGATCCATCGGGTGTGTGTTTCCTTCTGCTCGGGGTCCGGTCCCTGACAGGAGGTGTGCTGGTTCCCCAGGCCCGCTGTCCCCGGCCGCCGTGCGCTTGCTGAGCACGGGGCACCCCGACCGGCTGAGGGCAGCCTGGGGGGCCACGGCCGGGGGCAGGGATGGATACACACTGACCCTGTACCGAGCACGCCTGGGCACTGTGGCAGCTACAGCCTCGCTCGGGAGAGACACCCACAACTTCACCTTCACGGGACTGGCCCCAGGAAGCAAATACCTGCTGGAGGTGGCATCTGTGGCTGGGTCCTGCAGGGCACCTGCAGGGAATGTCAGCAACTGGACATGTGAGTACCTTCTCTAAGGGAATGTGTGCCTTGCTGGGCAGTGACAAAAGCTCATGGCCAAGAGCATGGCCCTACTGACCTTCATAGCAGACCCCAAGCCCTGCCGTGCCACTGAGCAGGGCTCTGCCCACTCTCACCATCAGCTCCACCAGCCTGGGTGAGGGCAGCTGGAGCTCCAGAGCCATGCTTCAGGGGAAAGCCATGGAGGAGGGAGCAGCAGGCAGGGTGTTCACCTTCCCCTGTCCTCTACCTGGCTGTGTGTTCCCTCCTCTCCCCTCCCCAGATTCTCTCTCCGTGTAGGACAGGGCTGTCCTTGCTGCGACAAGAGTGCAGGTTTGCAGAAGCTTTGAGCTGCCTCTGGGCTGGTGGGTGGAGCCACACAGTCGAGGCTAAGTGCTCTGTCCAATGTGGTGCATCCCTTCTGATGGCACTACCAGGACACCCAGGCAGTGTCCTCGGGCCATTGCTGACGTGTCTCCCATCCTGTCTCGGCAGACCCCTTGGCACCCCGTAACGTGTACATGACGAACCAGGGGTATCCCAACAGACTGAGTGCATCCTGGCGAGCTGAACCCCAAGGACAGGACAGTTACAGGCTCCTCCTCTATCATTCGGGGTCAGGAATCGTGGCAGCCAATGTCTCTGTCGGGAAAGGCACCAGCAAATTTACGTTTTCTGGCCTGGCTCCAGGACAAAAATACCTGCTGGAAGTGGTGTCCATGGCAGGGCCCTATGCAGCCTCTGCAGGGAACATCAGTGACTGGACAAGTAAGTGTCAGAACTGGAGATTCTGCATCTTGCACGAGGCTTAGTCTTCCCATCTGGGTGGGCTCAGCACCTGTGGTGGGAAGGGGCAGAGACTCAGCCAGGACTGCTGTCTGGGAGCTGTAGGGTCAGAGAAGGTTTGGGTTGGAAGGGACCATTTAAAGGCCATCTAGTCCAACCCCCCTGCTAGTGGCAGGGACATCTTCAACTAGATTAGGTTGCTCAGGGCCCTATCTAACCTGACCTTGAACATTTCCAGGGATGGGATGAGATGGGGTGGGATGTACCAGTGTAGCAACGGGATCATGGCCTGGGCAAGCCCTGGTGGACAGGAGAGTTGGGCAGGGCTGTCCTGCTGCCTGTGGGAGGGCCTGGCAGCTACAAGTGCTGTTTCAGGAGGCAGCCTCCAGCCCATGACCTCACTGGCTGAAGTCTGGCTCCTCCAGGCGTGGGTGACTGAACAAGAGCACGGGATCTCGTAGCAGTAGTGCTGCTCTGGTAGATGACACCCACAGCCTGGGGGACCATGAGGCCTCACAGCCAGGGGTACACCCCAACATTCCTGCTGCCTTTTTTCCAGGCACTCTGAGAATTGCTGGCATGGGGCATAAGGGGAGGATGGGCTTTTTTTTCTTTTTATGGAATGTGGAAATGCTGATAAGCACAATAAGCCTTTTCATGTGCTTGTCCCCACAGTCCCTGCTCTTTGCTTGGGGAATCCAGTGGTCCCTGCTCCCACGCTCAGCAGTGGCAGGGTGCAGGGAGTCATGTGCAGAGCCCTTCGGGCAGGTCTCTAAAAAAACTTGCTAATTAGCAGGAAGAAGAGTCCATCTCCTCATGCTCCTCACTCTGTATGTCTTTCAGCTGCCATTTAAAGGTCATTTCTGGCAAACAGCAGCTGCAGGAATGTTATCACTGAACAAGTGGAGTCAACTTGTGTTGCCCATCTCCTACTTGTGTCTCTAGAATAGAAGAGAGCATATGCATACCAGTAATTCTTCCTGGTGTGGTTTTTGTAGCCCCCTCAGTTCCCCAGAATCTCTCGGCGGTGGCTGAAGGGAACAACACGATGCTGATCTCCTGGGGCAGTGTCTCTGGACAGCAGGACGACTGCCAGCTGTGGCTGCGGGACCCCCGGAACAGCTCACTGCCCTGGCGCCACTCCCTGGGCAGAGGACAAGTCCAGCACCTTCTCCAGGGGCTGATCCCGGGCAGGAACTACTCTGTGTCCTTGAGCTGCGTGGCTGGGCCATACTGGAGCAGCACCAAGCCCTTGGCAGTGCCCATGGGTGGGTACGCGCTGCTGTGGGGAGGGAGCAGGGCAGGCTGGAAGGGAGAGAAGCACCTGGGTGGCCTCAAGTCCAGATTGACCCTTGAGTGTCAACAGAGGCATGGGAAGTCTTGTGGGAGATAGGGAAGGCCAGCAAGGTGAGCCTCTGGTAGCCATTGGCTCCCTCAGCTAGCCCCACCACAGAGATCTCCTGGCTACTGGTGAAGATCTCCACTGGTCGCTGTCTCCTGTAAGATGTGATCTCAGGCCCTGCCCATTCACACTGACCTGTGGCCCATGGCACTGCAGGCTCCCAGGCTGCAGGTGTCTGGCTCTCCTCATCTCACTGGCCTCAGGAGCAGATGCTGACTGGGGCAAAGGTTGGGATTTCTCTGACCCAGTGAGTCCAGAGCATGCCCTATTCCTTTGCAGAGCCAAATCCGGTGAAGGATGTGCAGTGCCTACCAGAGTCAAGGAGCCTTTACTTGAACTGGACAAGCTCTCCTGGAGATGTGGAGGCTTATGAGGTGGTGACAGAGAGACTTTCTGAAGGACCCCCCACCTCCAGGCATACCATGAGCATCCCTTCAAGCGAGACCAGTCTGGAGGGGCTGGAGCCAAACTCCTCCTACCAGATCATTGTGAGCACCGTGGGCATGAACACACTGAGGAGCCAGGCTGTGACTCTGCTCTGCAGCACAGCAGTGGAGCGTGAGTCCCCTTCTTTCCCACAGCCTTGCCACAGACCCCAGGAAACAACACCCGGGGCTGCTGCTTAGAGCCGGGGACTCTTGGAGGTGCCTGTGAGCCCCACGTGGTTGCACTGCCCTGCAGTGGGTCAGGGCTCTGGTGCTGCTGCTGGGACCAATGGCAGGCTGAGCAAAGCGGGGTCTGGGAGCAGGGACACACTAAGGGGCTGTGCTTGCTGATTCCTCCTGCAGCCCTGCCCCCGCCCCTGCGCACAGAGGCGTTCCCAGTGGAGGCCAGTTCCACGGTTATCATTTCACCCGACCTGTTCAGTGAGGAGAACGGCCAGATCGAGTACTACGGGGTCATTGCTACCACTAACGAGTCACGTAAGCGTCCCTGCATGCCCCAGTGTGTGGTGGCTCCCTGGAGGGCAGCAGGGCCCTTTCAGGTCACTGTGGGACTATCACTGTCACCTTGCACATTTTCCCCTCCAGTGCTGAGGCCCACCCAGGAGATCATGTCCAGCACATGGTACGACCACTATTATGGCACAGAGGACTCCTACCTGGCAGTGCTCATACCCAACCCCTTCCATCAGAGGAGCTCCCCCGAAACCTGGCGGGTGCCAGTGGGAACAGAGGAGTGCGGCCAGTCCAGGGCAACGTGCAATGGGAAGCTGAAAGCCAACGAACAGTACAGGTGAGAGATGTCAGCATCCCTCCTGAGGGGAAGGGGCTGGAGGAGAAAAAGGGCTGCACGTGTCCCTGCAAGAATGCCAGCCACCAGCTCCCTGGATGTCAGCTCACCTTCACACCCCCAAATCCCCAGCAGTGGACCCCAAGGGTTCTCCACCAAGCAGCATTTGAGGAAGGCAGGGGCTGGCATGCAGGGAATATTAGGCAGCATAGTGGGCAGGGAGAGGGAAAGCTGAGGCTGCCGGGGGCTCTGTGTGTTGTCTCAGGAGCAGAGCAGACGTCCAGTCCCAGGATAGGAACTAAAACAGATGCTGTTATTTGTAGGACCTTCGAGTATGACTCAGAACCATGTGCAGACAGTGCAAAAATGAAACCAATTTGGAAAGAGTTTGAGTGGTGCCTCAGTACTCAGTGTGGGAGTGCAGAGGTTGGGGGTAGCAAACACTCAGGCTAAGGTCCAAGTTCCCCATGAGACACACACTTGCATCCCAGAAGTCCTAAGTTCAGAGTCTTATTTGACAGTAAATAGAATCCAGGAACATGGAGGTACATATTTTCTTGTAGGGTACCTTTAAAACTGCTGATGGAAAAACAGATTTTGCACTGCTAACAAAGAATGGTATCTTTAGTCAGTCCTGTTAATTTAGCAGTTCACAGTTTCATCAAATGGGGACCATATCCACAGGCATTTCTCTCATCTCCCAGAGTCTGGAAGGTTATCCCATTTCACTTTAAAGAAATTTGCAGCAAGGATGGCTGATGGTAATAAAGCCATTGAGAGCATTAGGAAAAGAGAATGAAAGTCTGTGAGAGAGTGTGTGCATGAGAGAGCTTCCCTTTCCACTGGGAATAAAGGGAGAATTAAATCTGCCCATGAATTTTGTGGGTGTTGGATCCTTCCTTCCTTCCTTCCTTCCTGCCTTCCTCTCACTACTGTTCCTATGTACAGACATGGAAAACTTTAACTGAGTTGTTTTATATTCACACCTGTGCCAAACAGGGGCTCTCTTAAGCTGCTGGTTAGGACAGCACTGGCCCAGATTGGTGATAACACCCAGGGGGTGGGAAATGGCTATTTTTCCCAGGGGAGAAAAAAATAAGGGGAGTTTCCACAGAGCCACTGCCTTGGAAATTCCAGCCAGAGTGGGGTCATCAAGAGCAGAGAGCAGTTCTGGTGTGCTGTGTTATCCTGCCTGGCAGGAGAATGGCTGACAGTGCACTCCCATCCCGTGTCCATCTCATGTCCATCCCAGGTCCCTGGGCTGGCATGAGGATCTCAGAAGGTTTCAGAAGCTTGGAGACTGATCACCCATCAAATCTGTCTGTTCTGTATTGCTCATGCCTCACCCTCAGGTGTGGCAGGGCAGGACTTGCTGGTTCACCCCTCAGCCTCAGCTCTGGAGGGATAGAGAGGGGTCAGCTGGGGATGGAGAGGGAGCAGCAGAGCAGAGGCCTCACACCAAGGTCTGTCAGCAGCCTCGAGGGAACTTCAACAACAGCACAATCGAACCAGGACAGCCTCCACCCCCAGGCACTGATGAGCCAAGCACAGGCTCTGTACCTGCCCCACCCACTTGGAGTTTTCACTCCAGCAGGGACCTCCCGTGGTGGAGCAGCTTATTCAGGGGCATCAGGCCCTGTCATTGTCCCCCTGCCCTGATCCAATAACACGGTCAGCAACAAGTACTGAACTGTCCAGTTATTCAGGACTAGAAGGTGCTTTTACACCACAGCTTTCTTTCAGTTTGGCTGCCCCAAACAACCTGAATGTTCTCAGTACAAACAGCACTTGACCTAAATATCCTAAATATCTGACCTAAATATCTTAAATATTCATCCTAAATATCCTCAGTACATGGAACACTCAGCCTAAATATCCGACCTAAATATCTGCAGTAGACTGTGGTGCTGAGTTAGTGATTATTAGGGTGGTGAAAAGCTGACAGCTCATTCCCACTCAGAATTTCTGTTCTTGTTTCCTGTCTTTCAGTGAGTTATTTATCCACAAGCCCTCATCTTTCATGCCATGGCATCTGCAGGCTCACTTTTCAAAGGAGGTCTGTGCCCTGGCAGCCAGGTGTGGGGTGCTGCCAGAGGGGACCCACACACAGTCAACAAACCCTTGGCTGCTAAAATCCAGTGCTGCCTTTCAAAGCTTTGGCTTGCATTTAGGGCACAAGAAGGGCCCTTTCCCAGTTACCTGCTCGGAAGGAAGTCAGCTGTGCAGAGAGCTGTGAGCACTGGTGTGCCTGCTGCCAGGAGGGGGATGAGGGGCAGATCTCCACAGGGAAGAGGATGCACCAGCAACTTCTGTGTGGGTGCAAGAAAAGGTCAGGGCACAGCCCTTCCAGCTGAAATGCCTTTGTGTCAAACAGGGTTCAGCTCTTTCCTGTCAACCCTGTTAACCAGCTGACATGAACTAAGTGTTTTTAATTTTTTGTGTCCTGTAAGACACCAGACACTACCTTTTTCTGCAGATGACCCTTTGGAGGAGAGCTGCTTCCCATTTGTGCTTTCTGAACAATTTTTTGTGCTTTCCCAAGTGGAACAAACTTGTCTAAGAGGCAGAGAAGGGGGGAAAGACCATTTCCATATATCCCCTAAATCCATGAGAGAAAACCAGCTTTTTCCAGGCAGCAGTCACATTCCCCTGGGTCCTACCTGCTGGGTGCTGGGTGCTGTGCTTGGCTCAGGCTGTCCCTGACACAGGACTCTGCTTTGCCTTTAGGTTCAGCATTGCTGCCTTCACCAAATATGACCCAGTAGCCCCTGCTGTGACATTCACCATGTTCTCAGGTAAGCTGGAGAATAGCATCTTTGCTGCCTGGCTGTGTAGGTTAGAGGTAATGAACAGCCAGAGGGAGCTCATAGGCTGTAGTAAATATAGTAAATAGAATAAATGCAGCCGTATACCATAGAATTATAAAATTGTTTGGGTTGGAAGGGACTTAAAGCTCATATAGTTGCACCCCTGCCATGGCAGGGACACCTTCCACTATCCCAGAGTGCTCCAAGCTCTGTTCAGCCTGGCCTTGGATGCTTCCAGGGATGGGGCAGCCACAGCTTCTCTGGGCATCCTGTGCCAGGGCCTCACCACCCTCATCATAAAAAACTTTTACTGATTCTTCTGTCTATACTCATTCCTTTTAATTCCAGCTGCTGGATCCAGTGCAGACACAGCTCCACTCTCAATGCCAATAATTGCTGGAATCATCGTGGGATTTCTTCTGACACTTGCAGCTGTTTTTGCTTTGGTTTACTGGAAACAGCTCAAAGCAAAGAGGTGAGCATGAGCCACATCACCTGTTAAATGCAGGCTGAGATACCCAACCTTCAGTGTCAAGCCTGGAGGAGAGAAGGGAGAGGGTGTAAAAAGAGACTTGTACAAACTAGCAGGTGGGCTAGGTGCCTGGCAAGCTCAGAAGCCAAAGGGAGAGAGGAGCTGCCCATGTGCAGTTAAGTCACAAAACCCTACAGGTGTGCAAGGCAGTGTGCCAGCCAGTGGTACGCAATACCTCATGGCACTGATCTCTGCACTGCAGGCAAAAGTAACAGCTCCTGTGCTTTGATTTTAGAACCACCAAGAGCAGCCCACCCCAGGAAATGGTGACCTACAGCTTGAGGTGAGTGTTCAAGCAGGGAGTCTGCCCTCTGTATGGCCCACCTGCAGCTCCTACTGTCCTTTACCTACCTCCTTTTCCATGCTTTTACTCAGGAAAAATACAACTGTCTCCTGTCCTCAGTTATTTTATAAATCAGTCTTTCCCAAGTTCAGTATTTATTGCCCAGCTCCATTCCAAGTCAATGCATTGTCTACACTTCCTCTGCGAGTTTCTGCAGCAGGAGAATATTCTCATCACCCTGAAATCCCTCCCAATATTTAAACTGTTGGACCCACTTAGCTGGGCAGAGAGGTGGGCTATAAACCATCCCTGTGTGCATCCAGGTACTGTAGGTGCCACACCTGGGCTGTCTCAGTGGCACCTGACTGGCTGGCCAAGCCTCCCAGTAGCTAAGGCAAGTTTTCCCCTGGACTTCATTTCCTGCAGAAACGTGCACCGGCCAGTTCCCCTGCAGAACTTCAAGCAGTACTATGAGATGAAGACAGCAAGTGCTAACCACGCTTTTTTCCAGGAGTTTGAGGTGAGATGAAACCCCTCCTAGGGATGACACTTGGTTTCTCCACTCGGAGGCTCATGCTGTTGGGTGTCCAATATGGAGTGCTCCTCTCCAGGGATGGTCACCCATCTCTAGCAATCCAGCCACCCTGTGAAGCAGCCTTGGAGGCCAAAGATTGGATGGACCAAGCGATCAGCAGCTCTTTTGCTCAAAACCTGTTTTGTTCAAGTCCTGGTCAAAACACGTGGTGTGAGGTGAAGTAGCACAGAGCAGAGTGCCCCAGCCCTGACTGGAGGTGAAGGTGAGAGGGTGGCAATGAGAACCACCCTGACAGAGTCAGAAAAGAGCCTGCAGCCAGAGGGAAGGTTGAGGAGCACTCTCAGACCTCCAGGGTCAGGCTGTGAGCTTCACCTTGGGCTGCCTTTCCTGGCTCCCGCTGCCAGGGACATCTACAGCCTCTGGACTGTTCTGCTGCAGCATCTTCAAATTCCCATCAGCAATTTGAAGCCCTCCTCAGATCACCCTTTTCTGGCTTCTTGAGTGAAGACAGGAGCAGAAGCAGATGCAGCACAAGATATTTCTGTTTGCTCAGCAGAAGATCCTCTGAGCTTTGTGGTAGATTTCTTAGGCTTTTCCCCCAAGTACTTGTCCATGGGTTTTTCTTTTGAATATGAGCAGTGCTGTTGGAAAAGGCAGTGGGAAAAGCCCCCATGGCTCTGAGTGCACAGGCCATGTGAGGGAGGAGTGGAGCAGTTCTCTGTGTGAGGGTAATCCTCTTTACCCTCCAGACAAAGGCACTGGCAATGAGCAGGGAGCTGAGCAGGAGCTCTCCAGAGGAATGTTTGTGGTTATCTTTTCCCCTGTCCTACAGGAGCTGAAGGAAGTTGGGAAGGAGCAGTCAAAGGTGGAGGCTGAGCTCCCAGCAAATGTCTCCAAGAACAGATATCCCCATGTGTTGCCCTGTAAGTGCTGTCTCCTCCCTTCTCCCCTGGCGTCCCGGGTGGGAGCTCACAGGGCAGTGTTTAGGGACAGGCTCACCTTGCATCACTGCCAGGGTCAGTGCCTGGCTCCTTTCCTGGGAGCAGGAGGACTCTTGAAATGAGCCTCAGTTTCCATTTTCCTGCTGGAGACTCAAGGCTTAATGGTTGAGCCAGGGCTGAGCCACCATCCTCCCCAGCTCCTGCAGCGGGGTGCTGGGTGAGCCCAGCTCAGGATGGGTCCCAGCAGGAGGCCAAAGGAAGTCCATGAGCTTCACTGATGGGCTCATGACCCCAGTGCTGTTTTCCAGTCCCCTGCTAGCCCAGCTCACCCCTCCAGAGAGAAGGTGCCTGGCAGAGCACAGAGCTTCCCTGCTGGAGCTGCTGAGGCTTCTCCCACTGGGTTAGCCAGGTGGCCATGTCCAGGTGAAGGGCTGCCTTGGGGCTCAGCTGTGTGTGGTCTCTTTCAGATGATCACTCTCGGGTCAAGCTGAGCCAGTTGGGGGAGGATCCACACTCAGACTACATCAATGCCAACTTCATGCCTGTGAGTGCCCACCTGCCTTTCCCACTGAGATATGGCCATAGGGTGCTGTCACAGAAACTCTGACTGGGTTGGGGCAGAGTGTTCCCTTCTGTGAGAGCTAATGGGCATGAGAAGCTGGTGAAGGCCCAGCTGGCACAGGCCAGCGAGAAGCTGGGGGGAAGGTGGAGATGTGTGGCTGCCCTTTAGCAGGTGTTGATGGAGCCTGTGAGATGGCAAATTCTGTGATACGGAGGTGTGAGTGTGGGAAGAAGGGAAAGTCTCTCTGCTTTCTTCTTGTGGACTGTCTGTCCTCTTCCATTGCCTCCCAGCTTACTGCCCTGTCTCTCTGCCTCCTCTTTTCCCTTGTGGTCTGTGCATCTGCATTTGAGCAACCCTGGAGCTGTGCCTTCATCCCCCATCGGGGATGTTCCCAGGTAACAGGCAGGGCACACTGCATGCATGTGCCGTTGTGTGGATCTGCGGGGTGTTGTGACCAAGGGCAAAGAAATACCCTGAGACCTTGCATGCTCACCCTGCCCCCAGCAGTGTAGGGAAAGCACAGGGACAATCAGATCTGTCTTTCTCTGGTTAGA
Organism: Phainopepla nitens; assembly: GCA_013400175.1. Classification (NCBI taxonomy): domain Eukaryota; kingdom Metazoa; phylum Chordata; class Aves; order Passeriformes; family Bombycillidae; genus Phainopepla; species Phainopepla nitens. The sequence continues at coordinate 263,865 of VXBQ01005387.1, read as the reverse complement.
CTGAATGAGGAACTGCTTGAAGGGAAATGGTGTGGGTCACTTTATTCCAAATATGTAGAAAGTGTGTGCTGGGCAGCTCATGCTTCCTGTGAAATCAGCTGCTTCTGAGATCAGCTGCCTGGGAACTGTGCCCATGTGGGCTAAGGGCAACAGGAATTTCTCCTTCTACCACAAAAACAGACCGAGCACTGAGTGGTCCCATGGCAGGACCCACCTGCCTTGGCAACCTGCTAACTCATCTTGCTCTTGTCTGCCTCTTGCTCAGGGCTACACATCCCAGCAAGAGTTCATTGCCACCCAGGGGCCCCTAAAGAAAACCATAGAGGACTTCTGGAGGCTGGTGTGGGAGCAGAATGTCTGCAATATCATCATGCTGACAGTGTGCATGGAGAATGGGCGGGTAGGTTGGTGCCAGCCCCAGCCCAGACCTGGTGGTGTGAGCTGAGCCCAGGGCTGGGTCTGTGTCCTCCACAAACCCCCTACTCTGTTATGGCTCCAGGATGAGCACAGTCCACACAGCTTCCCTGACAGAAAGTTTGGGGGAAGACAGGCTGATCTGTGCAGCTCAGCCTTAGCTTGGGGCAGGAGCTTTGCTAGGACCATGCCCATCACCCTCAGATATTTCTGCAGAATCTGAAATTGCCATGTCATCTGGGTGAGCCACCTCACATGGACTATTCCTCCAATCTCCAGGGATGATGAGACCCACCCAGGTCCTTTTCTGGAGGAGGCTGAGATCCAAATGAAGGGGCTGTGAGGGGAGAGCTGTGCAAAGCTCCCTGTGGGAAGGGGGAACACCCCTGCCTGCTCCCCAAGACCTGTCCTGGCTCCCCTCACAGCTGCTGCTCTCTAGATGCTCCCTGGGAGCCAGAAGATCACCTGGTCCCTCACTGGGACCCTGTTGTGCTCTAGGTCCTCTGTGATCATTACTGGCCATCAGAATCTGCCCCGGTGACCTATGGGCAGGTGCGTGTCCACCTGCTGATGCAGAGCAGCTCTGAGGAGTGGACTATACGGGAGTTCAAGCTGTGGCACGTGAGTTCAGATGCCAGGGGATGTGGGGTCCTGTCAGGGGTTTGAGGCAGGCACTGGCATTTCTCCTTAGTGCTGGTGGCACCTTTCCCTGCCATTTGTGGGGCTCAGAGAAGATCCAAGCCCTGAGGAGTGGGCTGCTCCTTCAGATGGGTGACACGGGGGTGTCCAGCATGTGTCATGCTGCTCTCTGCCCTTGCTCTCTCGTTTCCATGGCCCTGCACTGGGACAGCCCACACTTCCCAGGGCATGTTCCCTGGCAGTCAGAGGCAGATGTCCTCCCTCCCACCTCCACGTGTCGCAGCGTGGCAGGGGTCTGTGGGGGAGGATGGAGGAGCAGAAGCTGTGCAGACCTGGTGTTGGCTGTTCCCTACACCTGAGCCAGGTGTCCTCAAGTCCCGGGGTGCTGCCAGGGCTGTGGGGTGCGAGCCTGCCCCGGGGGCTGCACAGCCATCCCCCATCCCCCCTGCAGGAGGGTCTGCGGGCAGAGCGCTTTGTGTCCCACCTGCACTACACGGCGTGGCCCGACCACGGCATTCCCGAGTCCACCACTTCCATCATGACCTTCCGGGAGCTCGTCCAGGAGCACATCCAGAGCACCAGGGATGCAGGGCCAACCCTCGTGCACTGCAGGTGAGGCTCTGCCCCACGGGATGGTGGGAGGGGTTGATGGGAGGGAGCAGGGGGCGTGAGGGTCCTACTCGTGCACAAACTGTGAGGGAAAGCACAGCTGCTCTCTGGAGTCTCCGTGCTGCTCTGTGCCTCCAGTGTTAAGGAGTACAGGTCTGCTGGCAGCCTGCCCCCAGGCTGTGGGGCAGGGGGAGATGGTCAGCACCAGCCCAGGGCAGCCTGAATGGCTCCTCATACCCTGCTGGGACCCATACCCTGCTCAGTGCCCGGGGAGCAGCCTTTGGGAGCATGTCCAGTAGCAGGAGGGAGTCCGGGGGCTGTGGTGCCAGGCCTTGTTTAAGCCTTGCTGTCTGTGCTCTCAGTGCTGGCGTGGGCCGCACGGGCACCTTCATTGCCCTGGACCGGCTGCTGCAGCAGATGAAGCAGGAGAAAGTGGTGGACATCTTCGGTGTTGTTTACGCCTTGCGGATGAACCGGTACCTGATGATTCAGACGCTGGTGAGATCTCTGCTCCCTCTTTCCCCTGGCCCCTCATTCCATTGAAGTTCACAGGGCTGGCAGTTGGATGAGCTGGCCGGCCAGCCCCAGCACCCCCAGGCTGGTGCTCAGCCTGTCAGTGTGTCATCCTGCTGCTGAAAGCAGCAGCTCAGCTGGAGTGGAAATTGCTGGGGGGGTCTTCAGCTGCTTCGTGGCCTGCTAGACCCACAACAGCAAATCCAGAGTCTCAGAAATCTCCCAGGAGGCTCAGAAACACCCTGGAGTACTGAGGAACAGGATCAGGCCCTTTGCAGGCAGTTCTTGACTCACACCGTGTTGTTGGTCTGTGATGCTCCGCAGTCTGTCTCCTATCTCCAGTCCTTGGGGCTGGGACAGGGGATTGGAATTGCCCTTCAGGAGAGAGACCATACCCACCCTCTCATGCTGTCTCTGCAGCATGACTGTGTGTGTTGCTGTCTGCCTTTGCCTTCCAGTCCCAGTACATTTTCCTGCACAGCTGCATTCTGGACAAGATCTTGAAGGAACCTCTCCTGGATTTATCAGGGACAGAGAGGTAAGGCCTTGCTGTACTTTGCCACTTTACCCACCCTGATCCACAATCCCTCCCGACAAGCCTTGGCTCCAGGACAGAAGGACAGGGAAGCCCAGCCAGCCATCCCACCTGGTGCTGGGAGTGGGGTCAGCACAGGGCAGGTTGTTCTCTGCAGCACGGGGAGCCCAGCACAGAACAAAGTGCAGTCTCATGGGTACACCAACACCAGAGATCTGCAGAGCTGTGCTGGGGAAGGCATTTTCCTCAGCCTCTGGCTTCCCAGCCCACAGGCATGCCCTAGAGGTATGTACAAACTGGCAAGGATGGAGCAGGGTCCAGCTTGGCATGGCTTTGACCACCTATCTCATTGTCTTGGGGCTACATCTGGAGGTCATGCATTTGTCTTTGTGGTCAGATTGTCTCCTCCCTCATGCAGAACAGGATGTCCTTGTCCTTGCTGCCTCTTGGGAATGAGTCCTGGGCTGTGTCACCCCTGAGACCGGCCTCTGTCTAGGGTAGAGCAGGTTGTCACAGGCCAGAGCTGGGCTGGGGGCCTGGGAGACCCCTGGTATTTGAGGAGTGAATGTCTGCTCACAGCCCTGTCCACATGCTGCAGACACAGCCTGGGTGCTGCTGAATGAGCTCAGCCTCACCCTTATGCCCTGGCTCTCTCTCCAGGTCCTGCCCCATCCCACTGAAGAGCTTTGCCCAGCACTATGCCCAGAAGGCAGCCAAATCCCACATAGGCTTCCTGAGGGAGTACGAGGTGAGAGCTGTCCTGGGCAGGTGCAGGGAGTGCTGCCATGGCTGTATGTGCTGAGGGGACCTGGGGAGTGATTGAACCTGCTTGGGCTGGAGGACACCCTGTAAGTGCCTCCTGAGGGGTCCCATGCCCCAGTTTCCTGTCTCTTCTGGCACTGTCCCCTCTCCATGGCATTGTATGCCCAGGCACACAGCTCCTTCATGCCTTCTGCACTGATCAGGGTCCACCCACCACCCACTCCTTCCCAGGTCCCTGCCTGGACAGCAGCAGCCCTCTCCTGACAGCATGGCCCAGCACTGGCAGCCCACTGCAGTGCTGGTCTCGTGGCACCCCTGCTCAGGCTCCTGCATGTGCAGCCATGACCCCCTCTGCCGAGTCCAGGTGTCCTCAGGAGGCCCCGGTTCCTCCTGCTCCTGGCTCTTCCTGCTCACTGCCTCCTGCACTCTCTCTCACCCTGGCAGGCCCTCCTGGAAGTTGTCAAGGAGGAAGCCAGCTCTGCATCACCATCTTCAGGCAGCCAGCAGACACGGCCCTCCTCCAGCATCCTGCCATGTAAGTTCTGTGACACCTTGTGTCCTCTTCCCTCCTGTTCCTTTTCCTCCTGCGTGGAGCCAGGCTGGACCAGGGCCAGTAGTCCACAGCATAAGAAAGTATTTTGAGACTTTGGTGACCCCCCCAGAAGGTTACTGAGGTGTTTGGGGTGGAGCACATGGTGTTTGGGACTTGGGTACGTAAGTTTGCTCAGCTTGGAGAATGCAAAGGGGAGATCTTACTGCTGTTTTCAGCTACCTATGGGAAGGCACAGGGAAGACATGGAGTCTTCTCACAGGTGAGCCATGGAGGGACAAGAAACAAGGGGGATGATTTGGGAGGGTAATCCAACTGAGTAGAAGGAATAGTGAATTTCCCTGAAGATGGTCAAAGACTGGAACAGAGGCCCAGAGCACCCACAGGCTCTCCATCCTTGGAGAGAGGCAGATCTCCATTGGCTCAGACACTGAGTGACCTGTGCTACAGGAGCTTGGGGTAGAGACCTGTCTTTTGGGAGCCAGCATCCACAGGCTGGAGATGAGAACTGCAGAAGGGAGTGCCTTTGCCAAGAAATGAGGAAGTAGGATTGGATTTGTGTGGCAGTCAGTCTGCAGAACCTGTTTGAAATCAAGACTGCCTTGAACACCTCCAGCTCCCACTTACTTTGCAGATGATCGCTCCAAAGTGAAGTTTTCCCTGTTGGAGCAGGGCCCTTTCTCAGGACTGCTGCAGGTGTGGCGTGTCCCGGTGAGTCTCACCCCCAGCAGCAGTGCCCACCCTGTGCCCTGCACTGCTCCTGCTCCTGTCACTGTGATCCTGCCTGGAGAAGAGGGGACTGTGGGGACTGAGGGCATCACTTCCCTTGCCTGCCCAGTTTGGGCTGTCCTCACTTGCCTTCCTTGGTGCTTTCTCTTCTCTCCTTGCCTCCTGACCTGCTGAGCTCTCTTCTCTTCCTGACCATTCCTGCAGCCACCTGGGCCAACAGAGCACCCTCTCCAGCAGGAGAGTAACACTCTCATTCCCCACCCAGGGCTGCAGCTCCAGCAGGGACTACCTGGCTGTCCAAGGCCCTGACAAGCTGACCATGGAGGACTTCTGGACCTTGGTGTGGGAACAGGATGTTCACACAATACTAACACTTCTCCCATGGCAGGAGAAGGGGGAGGTAAGGTGTGGGAGTCTTTGCCATGGGGAAACCCCTGACCTCTGTGATGGTGTTGTGCCATGTTTAGAAATGAGGCAAGAGACAGATGGGCCTTGCTGTTTGGTCTTCTATTATTTTCTTATCAGAATTCAGAGCCTTAGATGACAACAGGCTCAGCACACATAGAGAAACGTGCACTGCAAGACACGAAATGGAGNCTACTTTTTCACCCTGTGATAAACTACAATATTATCTACTACATACATTAACAAAAACTCAACTTCCCATAAAGTCCTGGAAGCTTTTTCCATGGCCAAAGACTGAAAGCTGTGCTCTCCTGAGGAATAAGACCTCTCAGAACAGGCACAGGAGATATTCCTGTGTCCTGAATTCCCACAGTGAGGCACTGTGTCCACCTGTGTCATGGCAGAGTAGGAATCTGTTCAGTGGAAGTGGAACTAGCAGAGCTCTCAAAATTCTTCACCTCCTGAGTCCTGGGTGCAGATCCAGCTTAGCTGAAGCTGGACCTTTCCTTTGTCCAGGTGTTCCCACAGCTTGTCATGAGAGACAGGTACTGCCTGCCCCCATGCCCAGACTCAGCTGGTGCCCTTCAAGCTGCATCTGTGTGGGACCCAGGGCAGCAGCTCCTGCTCTGCCCAGCCAGGGGGTTAGACACTGGCTGAGCAGATTCTACCTCTCTCTCAGCAGAGCTGCAGGCAGCTCTGGGTTCCCAGATGAGCTGGCTGAACCTGCTGGTGTTCCTGGACCTCCCTCAGGTTTTAGGTGGGGGATGAACTGACATGGAGAGGTGCTGGGAGTGCTCTTGGTCCAGCCCCACCACAGACCCCGAAGAGTGTGACTGATGACAGACAATGACCACCAACAGAAAGCCAAATTTCTTGTTGCACACAGGTCCCAGGTGAGGTGTGCTGGCCCCTGGAAGGAGACTCACTCTGCACACAGATGCTGACCATCCAGTGTGACACGGAGAAGCTTGTCTCAGGATGGAGATGTACCCAACTCAAACTCAAACATGTGTGTGTCCATGGGGCTGTCTCCCACCTCCTGGGGATGAAGGGTCTGTGGGGCTTCTCCAGACTGCAAGAGCAGAGTGCCAGCAGTCCACAAATGTGGCAGTGAGTCTGGATTGCAACATCCAGAACTGAATGGACACAGGAGATACATGGGAGAGGCCCTGGGGGCTTCCCCCACCCCTTGCTGATAGGTCTGTCTGACCCCCTTGAAAAGGCCCACACAGTTCTCTGTTCCCTCTAGGAACAAGTCAGGGTGCCATGGGGAAGGAGAGCNTCCACCTGTGTCATGGCAGAGTAGGAATCTGTTCAGTGGAAGTGGAACTAGCAGAGCTCTCAAAATTCTTCACCTCCTGAGTCCTGGGTGCAGATCCAGCTTAGCTGAAGCTGGACCTTTCCTTTGTCCAGGTGTTCCCACAGCTTGTCATGAGAGACAGGTTCTGCCTGCCCCTATGCCCAGACTCAGCTGGTGCCCTTCAAGCTGCATCTGTGTGGGACCCAGGGCAGCAGCTCCTGCTCTGCCCAGCCAGGGGGTTAGACACTGGCTGAGCAGATTCTACCTCTCTCTCAGCAGAGCTGCAGGCAGCTCTGGGTTCCCAGATGAGCTGGCTGAACCTGCTGGTGTTCCTGGACCTCCCTCAGGTTTTAGGTGGGGGATGAACTGACATGGAGAGGTGCTGGGAGTGCTCTTGGTCCAGCCCCACCACAGACCCCGAAGAGTGTGACTGATGACAGACAATGACCACCAACAGAAAGCCAAATTTCTTGTTGCACACAGGTCCCAGGTGAGGTGTGCTGGCCCCTGGAAGGAGACTCACTCTGCACACAGATGCTGACCATCCAGTGTGACACGGAGAAGCTTGTCTCAGGATGGAGATGTACCCAACTCAAACTCAAACATGTGTGTGTCCATGGGGCTGTCTCCCACCTCCTGGGGGGAATGGGGGGGTAGGTCTGTAGGATATGAAGGGTCTGTGGGACTTCTCCAGGCTGCAAGAACAGAGTGCCAGCAGTCCACAAATGTGGCAGTGAGTCTGGATTGCAACATCCAGAACTGAATGGACACAGGAGATACATGGGAGAGGCCCTGGGGGCTTCCCCCACCCCTTGCTGATAGGTCTGTCTGACCCCCTTGAAAAGGCCCACACAGTTCTCTGTTCCCTCTAGGAACAAGTCAGGGTGCCATGGGGAAGGAGAGCAGGGTGCCAGAGTCATTGTACCTGCAGTGTGGGTGGTGGGCAGTTCCTCAGCAGAGATGCCTGGGCAGCTTTACAGAAGCTGGCAGAAAGCTCAGGGAAGCTTCAGCCTAAGGATAGGAGAACTGGGGCTCCTCTGCATCCAAACTTGCCCCTCCCTCCCCAACATCCATGTCAGCTCATTGTGTCTCACAGGAGAAGAAAGCAAAGGAGAGGCAGGTACAGAGGTTCCTGTACACACTCTGGAGCAGCAAGAAGCAGCCTGATGTCCAGAGCCTGGTGGAGCTGCTGGTGGCTGTCAGACGGTGCACGCCCCACCGGAGGAGAGTCAGTCCTCTCCTGCTGCACTGCAGGTACCCTGGGTTACACCTGCATCCATGGGCACGCTGGGAGCTGCCAGGCTGCACAGTGCCTTGGCATGGTACCAGAAATGCCTTCCCCTCCATGCCCTGGGGGCATGTTGATGGTCCATGGGAGCCAGTGGTAGTTCTGAGCCTGGGACGTCTCAGTCCTCTGCCAGGGCCTGGGAGAAGACAGGGCAAACAGGGCTGGGCTGGGGGGAGCATGAGTGGAGCAGGTATTCCCAGGCTGAGGTGCCCAGGCCATCCCTGGGTAGCTGCAGGGATACTGGGAACAGCCCTGATATCCTCAGTTGCACACAGAGAGAGCTCACAGTCCCACAGGGCCCACATGGCTCCTTGGACTGGTGCCCTCTTCCAAAGGCATTCAGCTCGGCCTGGCCTGGCATCAGTGACCCCCCCTTGTCCCCTGCAGTGGTGATATGAGCCAGATGGGGACACTGATCTCCCTGGATTGCCTGTTGTACCAGATGAAAGCTGAGAGAACCGTGGACATCTATGGCGTGACCCTGCAGCTGGCCAGAAGCTGCTGCCTCATGACCCCAACTCTGGTAGGTGGGAAGGAGGAGGGGTGGTGTGCAGGGTGGAGCAGAGTCTTTGTGCTGTCCTGCCTGGAGCTGCCAGCATCCTGCCCACTCCTGGGTGCTCCCTGCTGCCTGGGAGCCTGTCCAGCCTCAGCAGGAATTTACTTCATGCTTCCTCCCTACCCTGTGGCTCTGCCAGACACCAAGGGCTGAGGGCACTGACTTTTCCTAAGCAAGAGTTTTCCATCTCCTCAGTTCTGGGTTGAGATCAGTTAAATTGCATGTGAGCTCACAGTAAATCAAGGCACTCTTCCCATTGTGCTCAAGGAAGAGTGGAGCACTGGTGTCACGCTACACAACCTGCCTGCTCACCCTTGGCTCCTGGGCATGGCTGTCAGCCTGGGGACCCAGAATCTGCTGGGTATCCCCTTGGCCAGTACCTTTCCTGCTACATCCTCCAGACCCAGAGCCTGGTGTTGCAGCTGGGCCTGCCTGTCAGGGCGACAGTGGGACATGGTGTCACATTAGCAGTTGCCCTGTGGGCTGTAGCACTGTCTGATGGGGCCATTCCGTGCCAGCCCAGCCTCGGTGTGCCAGCCCAGCCTCAGTGTGCCAGCCCTCACGGGCACTCGTGGCACCGATGCCTCTGAACACGCTTCAGTTGCTGCAGCTGCTGAATGAGCCGATGCACAGCCCTGGAAACACTCCCCACAGGGCTCGGCAGAACTGGGAAAGATCCCTCCAAGGCTTCCCAGCTGCAGAGCCTCCTTCAAGAAGCTAATTACATTCTTAATTAATGTGAACCATGTGCATGGTGGGAGCCAGATGAGGGCAAGGCGTCTGCTGCCCTCGCTTCAGAGCTGCTTTGTGCTCCCGCGGCGCCCGGCCCTGCAGGGACACAATTCACCCATAAAGGCACAGCAAGTGCCCATCAAACACTGCTGGCCCGCTGAAGGGGGGCAGCACAGGAGCTGCTTCCCCTCAGAGCAGCAGGGCTGCCCTCCAGCCTCCTCCATCCCTGTGGGGACTTGCCAGCACCCCTTTATGTTTGGCACGGTCATTGGCTGCTGTCGTGCTGGAGGCATCAGATTCTTGGGGGGAAGCAAGGGGGAAGATGAACCTTTGATGGATATTCATGAACTGTCGGATATTAAGCACCACCAGCTCCAGCGTGGTGCGTGTCCCAGGGGATGTGCTCTTGCATGTGGCCAGTCGCTGAGTGTGCCTGGGCTGAAGTCAGCCCTGGGCTGTCACTGCCGATTTCACAATCAGACCTGACTCATTGAAACCACGCTCTGGTGACCTGGAGCCTCAGCCATTGTGTGCTCCCTGGCGTTCTGGCCCTTCGGTGAGGCTGAGCCCGCCACCGCGGGGAGGAGGCTCCTCGTGACTTGTGGCTCAGCCAGCGCATTAGCGACTTTGGGAATGCTGCTCGGGGCCCCTCTGCGAGTCTAATCCCCCCTGCCCACTGCCATGTGACTCCAACCACACCATGTGCTGGCTGGCCTTGCCCTCCAGCTCTGTGCCCTGACTACAACCCCATTTACCTTCCTCACATCTTGCCTAGTCAGTCCTGGGGTTGTAGCTTGGTGTCATTTTGGGGCAGCCTGGCATTTGGGCAGAACCCCTTATCAACCCCACAGGGGACTTGGGACCTCTGAGCCCACATTTGGACCCGATGGATCCATTTGGTGAGATTAAAAAGACCAAAAGATGAAACAATGCAGTTAGGCTAAACCTACACAGAGTTTTTGTACCTCTGTGAGCCTGCATGCATCTGCCCTGATCTGCTGTCAGCACCTGTACTCTGGTACACTGGGACTACACCAAGGGAAACTGCTGGTCCAGAGGTCTTCCCTCATGGCCCCAGGTCACTGCCAGACCCCAAGCCCTCCAGCTCCATGCCCTGCAGCATCACTGGAATTGTTCTTTGCTCTTGGTTCAGATGCAAACACCACAGCACATCCAAAAGTCACTGAGGCACTTTGAGGAAGCCCAATGAAATTATTCCTCTCCAGCCTGGATGGGATGTTCTTTTCAGCCCCATCACAGGGGGATGAAGAAGGGGAAACAAACATGGTATAACAGGCTTGATTCTTCTTTTCTGGGTGACTGTGGTGACACAGGACCATCATGGACTACTTGAAAGAGCAAATCCTGCTCCACTATCAGACACTGTTCCTTAATTATGATTTTTAAAAGCAAACTGCAAGGTTAATCTGTGACCTGGAGGTCTCTGTCAGAAACCTGACTCTGACCCCGCTTTGTCTCTTGCAGGACCAGTACATGCTCCTGTACACCTGCATCCAGGACATCATTGCTCAGAACCAGCCCTAACACCACCTGGCACCCTTCTGCCCCTCTTCTGCAGGGTCTGTACAGAGCTGGGGTCTGGTGAGGGCACCATGGGACTCCTGGCACAGAGCTGTGAGTGGTGACCTCCCCAGGCACTGTCCCCAGCGTGGTGTGAGCTGTGACACGGAGTGTCCTGGACAGATGGACAGTGTCCTGGACAGATGGACAGTGTCCTGCCATGCACCGCTGCAGCCTCTCAGTGCAGACATGGTGAGGGGCTGGATAGGATGCTCCTCTTTTGGACATCTCCTGAGATTCCTGGTGCCTGGAGGGTTCTCTGGGTCCCCTCAATCCACACTGTGGGGCTCTGCAGTGCCTCTGAGGCCCAGGAGCATGGAGCACCATGGTGTGCAGGTGCCCGTGGGCACAGGCGTGTGGAGGTCTCAGGTGTGCTGTGGGAGCTGGCTTGTCTTGGCTGCTGGAATGGTCTTAGGTACAAACAATAAACGGCCCTAGGAAAGTGTGTGCTTGTGAGGGAGCCTTGGCTTTTGAGGGGTCCAGCTGATGGGAAGGCTACAGCTTAGCAGCTGTTCCCAAAAGGGCAGCTGTGTCCCTTTAGGCACTCCACATGCTGCAGTCCATGGCACAGCAGCTTCTGGTCACTCTCATCTGCTCCTTCCCCTGAGGCAGCACTTCTGCAGTGAATGTCCAGCCCACCCAGAGCTTCCTAAGGAAGGGACACATTTTCAGATGAAGCCTGGGCTCAAAGTTGTGAACCTGCCGGCTCCCCAGCACCAAGGAACAGGGCAAAGCCACCTGGCTCAGCTGGCATACTGGTAGGCAGCTGGCAGCCTCAGCAGTTCTGCTGCTCTGGGAACTGGGTTTTCCATGCAAGGACATGGCTGCTCTGCAAGGAGGGGTGGCCATGCACAAGCTAAAATCACAAGAAGCAACTCGGTTCACTGAGCTGCAAGTGCCGGACAGAAGGAAGAGTTAAAAAAGAAGATGGTTTCACAAGCATATTCCTCATGTAGAAAAAACTGTATCTGGGACCCTGTTTACCCTTCTTCTGCCCTTCAAGCAGGGTGAGGTTATAGTGCAATCTCAAAGCAGTGACCCTGTCCCAGTGTGGCCCACACTCCTGCCCACTGTTCCATGGCAACTGCCTTGGTGTGGGGTGAGGAGACATAACAGGTATGATGAGGGGCTTCCAAGACCTGTTATAAGGAGCAGAGAGCCCCAGGTGGGTGACTGAGTTGGCCACTCATCCTAATGCCCCTGTGATTCCACTAGAAGCTTCTCCCTCTTCCAAAACAAGGATCATCACCCCAGGATGGGGCACCCAGGGCACCTCAGCATCAGCCATCCCAGCACTCTTTTGCAACCTGGTGTCCTTTCTTCCCTCTCCTAGGTCACGTTTCTCTTTGGAGGTTGCTGTCCCACATGCCTCCTGCTGTCACCCTGCCCCACCCAGTAATGCTGTGCAGCCCCCAGCCAAGTGTCCTGCCTGCTGTCCCCTGCACCCACTGCCCAGGTGTGGCACCTGCCACCCACAGGCAGGACACAGCTGGGTGGGAGCAGTGTCTCCCTGCACACAGGGTACCTTCTGTACTGCAGGCAGAGCTGCTCAATCCTCTGCCTCCTGTGCTCTGCTCCCAGCTCCAAGCTGTAGCATTCCTGGGCTGGGGGAAACCAGGCAGTGCAGAGCCTTAGCCCCATAGAGGGCTGATTTTCCTCCCACGCTGGACATGCCATGTGTGCAGTGCTGGCTTCAGCGTAGTTCAGACCATCCTGAGTTGCCCATGGCCACCCTCAGCCCTCCTGGCCTGCACTGTCCTGGATCCAGTTGCTGTTTGGGAACGTTTCTGTGTCACTACATCTTTGTGCCAGGGTCACCCATCCATGTGATGTGAGCCGTCACTCACTGCTCAGCCTGCACAAGTGATCATCCAGTGACTTGTCACGTTGCTGTTCCTGGTGAGATGCCAGCATGCCAGAGGCTCCTCATCCAGGAGGATGAGTGAATACTCCCAACATGAAAAGGGCTTTTGAAGCTCAGTGGATGTTCTCATGTGCACAGAAGGATTTATGATGTTGCCTTGGGAGGAGCCCAGCCCTTGCCCTTGCTCACAGGGAGCCTGATGGCTTTATGGCTTTTATGTAACCAGTAACTCCTAAACCACACTGGTGCTGCAGGATGAGGGTCACAGCACGGAAATGTTTGTTTCCACAGCCCCATAGCCAGGATCTGTGGCATTGGCTGCACACGAGGTCCCCGTGCTTTGCAGCAGCAGCACCTGCCATGTGTGTCTGGCCACCACGGGAGGACACACCAGTGCACTCTGGATGTTAACATCAAGCAAGCAAACGGCAAAGTCAAACCTGGTCTGAATAATGATGTACCATTTGTCTGCCCAGAGTCTGGAGCTGACAGGCTGGTGAAGTTTAGACCTGCCCAGCAGCACAGAATCTCACCGGTGCTGGGGGTTTTACCCCAAGACCCCCAAGAAGGAGCAGTCTCAAAGACCATGTGTCCTGCTCACACATGCACATAGCCCCATCCTCCTTGGACCTCCACTGCAAACAACCCTGATATCCAGCTTTCACCCTCCAGCTGTATCCAGCCTTTAAAATAATTCTTGGGCCACAGGACAGCAGCCTTTCTGCCAGGACCTGCAGGTCCACTCTAACATACCCCTAGAAGAAATGGAAATGCTGAGACTTTCCTACTGGAGACTCAATCTCATCCACTTGTAGTGCTCCTCTCTCTGCTTCACCCTCAGCTCAGCTGACCTGCAAAGCATGGGAAGGCAGAGCTTCCTGCGTTGGGAGGAGTAAGAGAGCTGCTGGGGTGGGAAAGGGCTGGTGTCATGCCCTCAAACAGGGCAGAGGTGAACCAGACCTGCATCCAACTCCAGCATCACCTTGTTGGTGCTGCTGGACACAGCCTGTGGCTCTCCTGGCTTTGCATGGCCCAGGAATCCTGGGTGCTGGGCATGGTTAATCTCCAAGGTGTGCCTAGAGATGGGGTTTAGCACCAGGCTCTTGTTCAAGGCATGCAGTCTGCACTCAACACTGAGAAGCCTTTGCACCTGGATGTCCCTGCACGGGTTATGATATGAAAACACCTGATGCTCGTTGTCTCAGAGGATTTCCAGATCTCTGGAGTGCCCTACCTGCAAAGCAGGGCCAGTCACAGTGACAGTGAGGATGCCGTGGGCTAGCAGGAGCCTTGTGAGGGGCACAGAAGAAGGTTGACCAGGGGTTTGGCTCTCTAGGGCCTGGCAGCCAGTGTGTGGGACTTGTGCTGCTGGCTGCCTCTCCTGCATGGGTGGGCATCATCCCTTTTGGCTCTGCATCACCCCTCAGTGGCCCAGGGTTCTGCAGGGACAAGTCCTCCCTTGCTCCCAGGTGCATCTACCAGGGTGTCCCTGCAGCTCAGCCAGGACTGCCTCCTCCAGAACAGGCAGCTGCCAGGGATGAGCAGAGGCAGAAACCCCCCAGGCTCTCTCTGCTGTTTTCCCACCATCAGAACTATCCTGTGGTGTTCAGAGTCATCACGGCTTGGGCTCTGCTCATGTGGAGGGGCTCTCCACAGCTGATGGCAGAGGAGTGAGGCCTCAGAGTGGGACAGAATTGCTTTCATGGAGAAAAGCAGAACAATCCACATGGCACAACCTGGCCACACTCGGGCCACACTCTGATGGCAGTGATCAAGCAAGGGCTGGGGTGAGTTCTGCTGGCACCTGCCCCACACCAGCTCTCATCCTGGAGCTCAGCACAGCACATGAGTGTCCATCCTCCTCAATGGATGGGCAAGGCCCCAGCAACCATCTACAGTCCCTTGGGAAAGTGCCCCTGGATCTCCTGTGTGTGTCTGTGCACAGAGATGGCAGTCCCAGGACAGGGCACGGGGCTGACTCCCCGTCACCCACAGCTGGTGGCACAGGGCTGCCAGGGGCACTGGCCCTGAGACATAAGGAAGGAAGTTAAAGCCATGGTGGGGGAGGCACGGTGCTGTCTGCAGAGCTTCCACAAGCCCAGGAGCGAGCGATCCCTCGGCCCTCACATCTGGCTAACACAGCAGCCAAGGTGAACCTGCAGACATCTGCACCTAAAGCACAGCTTCTCCAGCAGCTATGGTGGGACATCTCCAGCACAGGCACAGGACAGGGATTTGTCACACAAGCTGGCCAACAGGTTTTACCCAGAGAGTAGGCTATGGCTGTGACAGCCACACAGGGTGTGTCTGTGGCACAGCCCTCTGCTCCGTGCTTCGTGTCCTGCCTGCCAGGAGGCCGAGCTGGTGACGATGATGAATTTATGACCTCCCACCCACTGCTGCAGTGGAGTCTGGAGCCACAGATGCTTACAGAGTTGTGGGAGCTGCGGTTTGGATGAATAATTTTCCAGCCCTGCAGCTCAAGAGCCATGAAACCCAGAGGGGGAGAGACAGACAACAGAGTACTAAAACAAAACAAGCCTCTGGCTTGGGCTGCCCTGTGAGTTCTGGGCTATGCCGTGTTGTTCTTCATGTCTATCCTGCTCCACATGAGCAGAATCCAGCCACTGCCCTCCTCCATTCAGCCCCGGTGCAGAGGCCAAAACAGAGCAGATGAGGAAGAGTTTGCCTGTTTGGACCCCCTTCCTACTCCCTGCTCCCCTTTCCATGGCTGCCACAGCAGGGGCAGACTGGGTTGCTATTGCCAAGTGGCAGGAGATAGGAGTACCCACCCCTCAGAGCTGGGGATGCACAGCCATGGGAGCCTGATGGTGGCTGCTGAAGCCCCACAGCTCCTTGATGCCACAGTTTCTCCAGCACTGAACCTCTACCTCAGACTCTTCCTTGGCCCGTGGTCTCCTCAGGGCACAAAGTCCAGCTCCTCCACGGCTTTGCACAACACAGTAATGCGCCCCTGCTCCCATCACAGGGAGCCTATTTCACCCTGGCATGTCCCCAGCTGGACACCTCCATGAAATCAGGTGCTGGCACCAGTCATGGCATGGAATGACCGCTGCCCACCATCTCTTGCACCTGAGCTGTACCAGACCAGGAGCAGCAGGATTGCAGCCAGATGCCTGCAGGATCTCCAGCATCCTCCATCATCAGCTGCTAACGTTGGCCACCTCCTGGTGAGCAGAAGTGCTGGGGCCAGCACAGGTTGAAGGTAGGTCTGAACTGGAAGGGGAATTCACAGAATCACAGGGTTGGAAGGGACCTCTGGAGATCATCCAGTCCAACCCCTCTGCCAAAGCAGGATCACCTGGGGCAGTGACACAGGAACACGTCCAGGTGGGTTTTGAACATCTCCAAAGGGAGAATCCACAACCTCCCTGGGAAACTGTTCCAGTGCTCTGCCACCCTAAATGTGAAGAAGTACTTCCTCATGTTGAGGTGGAATTTCTTGTGTTTCAGTTTATTCCTCCAGGGACAGGTGAGTAGTACTGGAGCTGAGGGTCCCTCCTCAACACCCCTCTTGCACGTGCAAGGCTTGCCATGGCTGTGGCTCCCTGACCCAGCTGAGGTGCAGGTGCTCCAAAACAAAGGTCTTCAAGCATGTAGGACACTGGACCTGGGTTCGGGTCCACCTAACAGGTCTCTTTCCTGGCTCTGCACTTCTGTCTCTCTTCTCTGCAGGGCAGGAAGCCACAGGTCTGCTCTTTTTTGCAAGCAGTGCCTCCCAGAGCAAGGGGTTAAAGTGTATCTGAAGATTGTGCTGCTTTGTGCCCTGATCATCAGGCTGGAACCTTCCTTCTCCATGTGACTTCACAGGCACTGCCAGGCAGCATGAACAGCTGTCCCTCCCTGTCCTTCCCCTGCCCCAGCTGGAGCCACATTCTGGGCACTGGGACTTTCTGCTTGTTTGCAAGCTCTTGCTGTTTCATTTTGGAAAGCCTCTGGGAGTCCTTGCTGGGCCCAGACTCACACAGAGCCTGGCAGTGCTATTCCAGCCTTTGGATGGCCCTGATGGGAGTAGGGTCTCCAGGAACATTCCTCTGGCCTTTGCCTCTGCCCCAACCTGGGATGGCTCCACAGGGTATGGCTGGGCTCACAGACACATCCCAATCACCAGACTCCTGGATCCTGCTCCATCTCTGCTGGTTTGGATCACTACCTGCTTCACCCAGAACCTAAAGGATCAGCTTCAAGAGGAGCCAGGGATGGCAAGTCTGAGAAGTGTTCCTCTCAAGAGACATCATGTCCAGGAGTGAGCGTCCCCTCACAGGGACCTCAGATGAGGTGGATGAGTGAATGCCGCAGCACACATGGGCCAGTCCTGGTGATGCTTATTTCTTCTCTAGTGTCCCTGTGCCCTGTGATCCTGCCTAAGGCTCTCTGCATCCTCTCCTGTCCCTGCAAGCCCTTCTGGAGGCAGGGAGTCACTGCTGTCCTCCCCAGTGTGTGGCATGGTGCCAGCCCCTCCTGGAACCTTGGCAGTGAAACACAGCCAGCAGCACCCAGCTCTGCAGTATGGACTGGTTGTCCTTGGAGACCAACAGCCAAACTGGGGTCCTACTGGGTTAATCCAGAACCCTATAAAGTCTGGAAGGGAGTAAAAAGAGAGCAAAAGCAGTTGCCCCAGGGGAGCAGGGCAGGAGACACATTTGTTGTTTGTTCCAGGGGCCCCATGTCAGGCCCCTGCTGAGGGCAGAAACAAACAGCCTCCAGCACTTGGACTCAGCTGGCATCACCAGTTTTCCAGTTGGGGAAGAATCTCAGCTGGGTGTCCAGGCATTGGCATCACCTTTGGAGGAGCAACATCACCTCCCTCCACTCTGCAGGGAGAGCACTGCTGGGTGACGAAGTCAAACCCAGCAAGTTGTTGCATCAGGGCCCACAGAGATCTTGTGGCTCTGCAGGAGGGGACATCAGTGCTTGTCATGATGGTGCTGCTGCAGCCCTGCCCCAGCTGTAGCTCCACAGCAACTCTGTCGACCTTTGAATGCCACCAGCTCCAGAAAACCTTGCCAGACACAATCCTCAGGCCAAAGGCTATTTGGAATCTCATTCCTGGCCCACAGAGAAGGCCAGAATCTGGCCAGCGCTGGCACACGAAGTCCTGGCTCTCCTCAGGTGCAAGGCTGCAATCCAGAGTCAGACCCCCTTGGAGCATGTGCTGGTGGGAGGAATGCAGCCCACTCCCAGCACCCCTGGCCCCTCTGTGCCTCTGGCCAGCTGAGGCCATGGCTGTGCTTGCAGCTCACGAGAACTGGACCTTGTTCTCCATTTAGGCTGTATCCTAAATTTCCCCACGGGTTTTTTTTCAATTCCTGCTTTTAAGCAAGCTGTAGGAAGACCTCTTAGTGTGGAGGAGCAGGAGAAATATCACCTGGGATGTCATCTGCCACCTCTCAGTGGCAAAAAATAAAATTTATTTTAAAAATTTTTAAATTCTGCATGGATTAATCTATTAACAGATTCACAATAACTCCCAGGAATTCCAGTGGTACTATACAGTGCCATTCAGCATTTTAAAATTTCTGTTATTTTCTTATAAGTTGACAATAAAAATGAAGGTGTGTTAGAACTGCACTCAAGAGTATGTTTTCAATCTTTTCTAGAATCAAACTGCAGTTGAATTGTATTGGTTCTCTGAAGGTATTTTAGCAGCTCCTGGCTGTCTTTGCTGAAAGTTTCCACACCTCTTACACTGTCTCAGTGTATTGTAGGCAGAGAAATTTTCTCAGGCGAGTAGAAAGAAGACCTCATGAAAGCAAAATAGAAGCATCTTCACCCACACCATAAGATAATTCAATATTGTGAAATGCTGCTAACTTTGGAAAGATAGCACGCTCAGGAATCACGCTCAGCCAAATCCCCCCGTGCTTGGTCCCGAGAGTCTCGGCTCCATCCTTTAAAAGCAGAAGGAGCTGCCGGGGTCCTGCAGGGAGCGGAGGGCGGCTGTGGAGCAGCGCTCTCCTCTCGCAGACCGCAGCCTGCCGCTAGAGGACAACACACAAACACGGCTGAGCTGCCGAAAACATCCACTCCCCTCCGCAGCGTGAGCCGGGTCCGGGGCCCCGAGTCATGGCATTGCCCACAGTGCTCCCACTGAGCTGCAGGTTCAGCGAGAGAGGGCTGAAAAGGACGATTCCAACCCTGAGGGACTTATTCAGAAATTCCGGGTTTACCATGGAAGTATCAAAGCTCTCTGGTCCAAGCAACTTGGTGTCCAGACTCTTGGTTTTGCCAGGAGCCGGGTGACACGCTGGAATTTGAATGTTGGCAGCTGTTATACGATCTCAAAGGAATAAGACATGGATATGAACCACTACAGGAATCAAAAGCAGAGAAGTCAAAGTGAGGTATGTGGAGAAAAGCTCTCCAAAGTCAGGACATGATGCTCCAAAAAATTGTGAAAATTGCAGTCAGTACCTTCCTCAGGAAATATTCCTGCTTCAGCTGAATGATAGTTTTCAGAAGGAACCTCTTCAGTGGCATTTTTTGCAAGAACTGTATTAATAGTGTGATCAGGCAGAGCCCTGGGGTCCTGAGGACAATTCACTGAGAGAGGAATTGTCAGGAGGTGGTGATGTGGTTGGCGTTGGCTGCTGAGGCTGGAGGGAGAGGAACAGGAATCACAGATAAGAGCTGCTGCTGCTGCTTCAGCCAGGAGTGACAGCCTGAGCTTTCTCCAGACTGACCTCTAACTCCTGGCTGCTGTCAGAGCATGTCCTGCCATTCCAGGCCCTGCTAACGTGCCATGTCAGAGCTGGGGAAGTGTGGTGAGGAACCCTAGGAATACACCCCTCTGAGGAGGGCTCTCTATCTCCCATCAAGCAGTGTTTTACATTTGGAGCTGTCAAAAGACATTGCAGATGTTTAATTAATGACATCCCCAGCACTGTTCATGATGGAACCGGCTTAATTCCAATTAAACCAGTTGCTGCTCCCAGACCAAAATCCTCTCGCTCCTCTGCACTCGGTGATGATCTTTCCAATGACTGCAGCAGTCACAGGGACTCCTGAAACTGTGGGATCTGAATACACTTGGCAAGTGAAATAGTTTCAGATCCAGCATCACCCCAGCCAGGAGCCCTCAGCCAGAGTCTGTGCATCAGCCCCAAATCCTGAACTCCATCTTGAGCACTTTTTTGAGGAGGAGATGCCTGCTCTGACTCACAGGTCTCAAGGCACCCCAGCCCCGGTGAGCTGGAGCTGTTTGAGTCTCCCACTGTGCCAGTTCATCTTCCTGACCCCAGATAACACCTCCACCTCTTGTGTCTTGTGGTAATGGGGGTATCAGTCAGGAAACTCTTATGCCAGAAAGAAAGGCCCATTCAGAGGAAGCAGGATTGTGAAAGCATCTCTCAGTCTGTGCCTTGGCCACATGGCACTTCACCATTACATGGTTACAGTGGGAGGGGTGACTTTTTGGGTGCACTTTGCAGCCGCCCAAACCTGGGCCCTTCTTTCTCTGCCTCATTCACCTCTTCCATTCATGGATGTGAGGGAGGCAGAGGGAGGAACAAACCAGGAGTCCAGATCCACAGCTGTCTGTCTTCAGTGGGAGACCCGTGCTCAGCTGCTGTCCCTGTTACAGATGAGATGCTCAGCTCTGTACAGAGACTCGGTGGGGTTCAAGCTGTGGGACCAGGCTCACCTCTATCCCTCAAACCACTGCCATGGGATGACAGCAGTCACCCCATCTGAGGGCATCACAGTGACACTGAGGAGCCAGTGGCTGTCATGAGAGGACAAGGAGCTGTCCTTTGCAGCCTTCTCCTTTTGCAGGTCCAGCATCCTTTGCTAAGCAGTTGTTTCTGCTGCCCCAGAACTCAGTGGCTCCTCGATAGTGAATCCTGTTCTGATGCACATCCCACATGTTCCAGGATACTTGTGAGGCCCTGGGCTAGGCAGCACCTCCTGCAAAGCCAGGCCATGACACAGGTCCAGAAGACATGCCTTCAAGTCCCCACTCAATGGACTATTTCTCTACTTCGGCCACTTTGCCCAGGGTTAGAAATAGCTCTTGAAGCAACCCAGCCCCCTGCTCCTGGCATCAGTGCTGGGCAGCTCCTGCAGAGGCAGCTCACACCTGCCCTTGATCTGGGCAGAACTGACAGGAGCACCATGTCCCACCATGGAGTGTGGCACTGTGACACTGCTGCTCCATCCCCCTGCGTCTTCCCCCAGCCCCTGCCTGGTGCAAGGAGAGAGCAACAGGGCTGCTGGAGAGTGAGGGCTGGAGCTCAGGACAGACAGACAGACAGCCTTGGGCATGGTCGCTCCCCACAAAGAGCCTGTCCTCAGCTACTCAGTCCCTTCTCCCCAGCTGCACCCTGACTTTCCAGTGACAACTGAGTTAAGCCGCCAGCATGGACACAGAGTCCTTTATCTGGGGTTATATTTCAGTGTCCCGAAGTCTGGAGCCCTTGAAGTGCTGGTTGGGTTCTCGTGCCTCACTACTTGTACTCCTCTGCCCTGTTGGAGCCACCTCTGCCTTCCCCTGCCCTGCTATCTCACAAAAACATGGTTACAAAACAAGCCTGGGTCCTGGAGCTATGAACAGGTCTTTATTTGTTGAGGTTTCTTTTGGTGTTTTTTTTTTTCCCTTTCTTCCCTTTGAATGAAATTCCTGCCAGCTCTAAGAGAGAGAGAGAGAGAGAGAGAAGGAGTAGAAAGTTTAACTCCTCCCATTGGAGCGTCTCACGCCCCTGCCCAGCCCTCGAAACCCAATAACGAAGATCATTCAGCAATGCCTCCCCTTGCCTGGCCGCATCCTCCCCACACCGGGACCTGCCGGAGATCCCGTGCCCGCTGCGTGCCAGGCGCCGGGGCCGCTGCGCCCCGCAGCCGGCCGGCGGCCAGGGCGAGGATGGGCACGCTCCTCTCCTGGGGCATTCTCCTCTTCTGGGGCATTCTCCTGGCGTCCTCCGCCCGCTGCCAGGCGCTGCCTGTGGAGCCAGGTGCTGCGCCCTCCTGCCCGCCGCAGTGCCACTGCGAGCAGGATGGCATCGTGCTCTCGGTGGATTGCTCCGAGCTGGGGCTCTCGGAGGTCCCTGCCAACCTGAGCCCTCTCACCGCCTACCTGTAAGTACAGCCCTTGCTGCTTCTTTTGCGATGCTTTCCCCGGACCCCTTCAACAGCTGCAGCTTTCCTCCGGCTTGGAACTTTGTGCCACATATTCCCGAAATTAAATTTCCTGTGGAAATTAGAAACCAAGCAAAATAACAACAAAAAAAGGCAGCTCTTCGGGCAGGACCTGCCAAGCTCCCCTCCTCCCGCGCCCCTCCGCAAGCGCTGTTTATACTGCGATGTTCTGCTCTGCTCCGTGATTGCAGCGGACCAGGGGAATTGACTTGCTGGGTCGATTTTGATTGTCTGAGCACATAATGGAGTATTTTTACACAGCAATTAGCGCAAACTGCTCTGGGATCCTTCTGTCAAGCATTTCAATAGCTGCAATAACTCAGAGCTTTGCGGGGTTTGGGTTGTGCTGGCCACCAGCAGTGTCCGAGCTGCCTTTTTAAAATGAGTATTAAAGCCTTGTAAGAGGTCTGGGGGGTTGGTAAGTGTTGTGACTATTTATGTATTAATTTTATTTAAAAATTGTTGATTATCGGAATGTTTCATACCCCTTCTGATGTTAACACCCCAAAGGGTTAATTGACAGAGCCTGCTGCGTTCATTTCTAGCCCCAGAGGTGGTCTCGGTGCCATCATACTGGTGATGACTGAGGATCCTGATAAACGACTGTGGAAAAATCTCAGGGTTTACCCGGGAGAGGAAACATCCCTCTCGGGGAGACAAGTTATCCCTGAGGAAGATGCTTCCTGGGTTTATACGCAGCGCTGCAGCCACGAGGCACAGCTGTTTGGCAGGCAGGCAGGGAAGGACCGTGGCATTCCCAGCTCGGAATGCAGCCAGGGCAGTGCCAAGGGCAGCCGTGTGTACCGCAGTCATCAGGGACCACTGGCAGCCCCAGGCAGCGCTGGGGATGTTCCTGTTGAGCTCACTGCTGAGCGGGGACTCGTGCCTGCGAGTGGCACAGACCATGGTGCTGCTTTTCCCACGTCCCTGGATTGTGCTGAGACGCGGGTGCTCAGCTGTCGGAGCAGAGCACCCAAACCCGTCCAAGAAAGGCTTTGCACAGCCAGGTGGAAGCTGCCACAGCTGCATGAGGGCTCCTCTGCTCCTGCTCCTCCCGCTCGCCTGAGGAGCACAGTCCTGTGCCAGCCACGGGATGGCCAGAGCCGTACTGGGTTAGCTGGGAGAGAAATAAGACAGGAAAGGACGATGCTCACTGGAGACCATGAAAGATGAGAGAAATGTGTCATTCAGGCTGTATTTCCCCTGGGAGAGGGATCCACTTGTTACATGAGGTGTAACAGGACTGTCCCTGGGGCTTGGTTTGGAACCGGCTGCCCACGAGTGAGAAGTGACAGGACCATGCGGGAGAATGCAGAACATTGCAGCACTGACGCTCCTGTGGGGACAGGGAGCAGCCCCGTCAGGCACCCGCTCCACCCTGAGGTGTTACAGATGGGGCTCCCGTTGCTGCCACTCCACAGAGGAGACGCTGCAGGTCACCCCCACAGAGCTGTCCCTTGGGCTGGCAGCTGCAGAGCTGCCCGCACGAACCCGGGGGCATTTCGGTGTTTCCAGAGTTCAATGCCGTATTTACCCTGGCCACGGTGCTTGGAGCAGGGACTCAGAGCCCTGGGACGCGGATGCCTGTGCATGGACCCCAGCGGGTGGATGCCTGGAGGTGCTGCCGGCTCGGCGCGGGTGCGGCCGGTGACTGTCGGGGCTGCTGAAAAAACCCTGGATTTCACCGGGGCTGGATCCTCGGGACAGCCCTGGAGCACCCAGCACTTCGGGACGGTGCTGCTGCGGTCCCTTGGCCGCGGCCCCGTTCCCGTGTCCGTACCAATCCGGTTCCCGTGTCTGCACCGGCCCCATTCCCGTGTCCATACCAACCTGNTGTACCAATTCCGTTCCCGTGTCTGTACCAATCCCGTTCCCGTGTCTGTACTGGCCCCGTCCCCGTGTCCGTACCAATCCCGTTCCCGTGTCCGTACCAGTCCCGTTCCCGTGGCTGCACCGGCCCCATTCCCGTGTCCGTACCAATCCCGTCCCCGTGTCCGTACCAATCCCGTTCCCGTGTCTGTACCGGCCCCGTTCCCGTGGCTCAGTGGCACTCAGTTCCCGTGGCTCGCACGGTGCCTCAGTGCCGCTGGCGGAGCCTCCCGTCCCCAGCCCCGGTCGCGCAGGGCACTCTCGGCTGCGGGCACGCACCGGGCGCGGGGCGGGCCCAGGGGGTGCTGGAGGGGGCTTCAGTTTTCCTCCCTCCCTCTTTGGGGCGAACCAACCCGCTTGGTGCTTCTCCATTAAACCCAGTGAGAGGAGCAGACAGGTACGATTGAGGCAGAAAGTCAGGACGAACTGGGAATGACTGGAGGAGGACTGGAGAGCTGGGTTTTCTCCTTGCTCCTGCTAGCAAGTAGTGTGATTATCTTCCCAGGCACAAGTGTGCAGCCAGGGCTGGTTTGTCAAAGAAAATCAGCACAAATTTTGTAGAAAGTATGGATATTGGAGTGAGACCTGAGCTCTTCATGGAAATACAAGCTTAAACTCCACATTCAAATATATAAAGAAATTCTGGATTGCTTTGGAGAACTACAAGGGCTGAAGAGAGAGCCCTGGAATGGCAGCAGGAGCATGGAGCTGGCAAGCAGCTGCCTGCAAAACTTTCCAGCTTCTTTGCTCCATGCCCTGTCTTCTCAGCTAGTCACTGGCACAGTGGAGAGCAGGACTTCCTCCGGAGCAAAATAAAGGATCCTGGTAATCACCCTTGATTAGGCACTGCCTCATCACTAACGAGCTGCTGTCCATGCCCCATCCTGGCGGTGCTGCGCCTCCACCGTGCCTGTCTCTCTGCAAGAATCCTGTCCTTGCTCACTCCTGCACCTCTCTGAACTTGACCCTGATCCCACTCATCCAAAGCCAAGTTTTCAGTGGAGGCATTGCTGGTGAAACTGCAGCTGTGTCAAGGGGATGGGAGAGATTTCCCCTTTAGCTGAGCTGCCAGTGACAGTCCTGTGTCACATCTCTGTCTCTCAGCGTGTGCCAGAGAGCTGATCTGGGGCTGCAGCAGAGGTGGCTGGAGCTACTGGGGGCTCCCTGGAAAGGACAGCAGCAAGCTGGGGGTGCAGGAGAGTGGAGCTGCACAGGGGAGGATTCCTCTGCAGCAGAGAGGTGACTGTGCAAGGGGGCTCAAAGGAGGATGGGAAAATGGGAAAAGCTCCTTGGTGCTTAAAATATTATTTTAACTGTGATCCCTGGCACCACTGCACACCCTGCATGTGACCTGGTGGAGCAGCCCCACCTCAGACCCCCCAGGGTAAATGTTGCATCACGTGGCCTGGTGCAGTTCAGTCCCCAGCTGTCCCCATGGCTGTCACCTGGAAGATGGGCACAGTTGGGTGCAGGTGCTCAGTGCAGCCCCCTGCCCTAGGAGGGCATCCTGACACCCCTCAGCCCCACGTATCTGGCTACCAGCCCCTGCAAGGGGGACAGCTGGCAGTGCTGGGGGCGAGGTAATGCTCTCAATTTGCCAAGGCTGCTCCTCTTTCACAAAAAACAAAACAAAACAAAACAAAAATTGTTGACACTGTGTTGCTTGTGCCTGCCAGGTCCCTCCCAGGGATGTGCTGGCCTGTCCGAATGTCACTTGCAGGAAAGAAATGGAGAGTCTGCCTCAGCAGAGGACACCTTGGGATGGAAAGGCAACAGCCTTTGTCCTCATGTGGACATCAGCTGGCCAGGGAGCACACACACCCCCACACCCTGCACAGGTCTAGAGGGATGTGACACATCTTGCACTGCCCAAAATAGATGTACATGGGGAGGTACTGGAAGGATTGCCCAGATATCCTAGGCTGGATACTTCTGGAGCTCTCTTATCCACTTTCAAACAAGTCCATCATGTGAGGCTGGTCAGGATCTTGTCCAGTAGATAAACCTACTGGATAATCTGAGGAGTATCTCTAAGATTTCCTCACCTTTTTGCCATTTTTTACTCTCCCATTTTTCCTAATATCAAATTTCAAATTCCTGTGTTTCATCTTGTGCCCATTACTTCTCATCCTTCCCCTGCACAACTCCTAGGAGAGGTTGGCTCCAGCTTCTCTACACTCTTCCTGTCAATAGTTAAAGGGAGCAGTAACACTCCTCCATTCCTCCTTTTTCTGTAAAGACTGATCAAACCTACTGGTGTGAGCAGTGTGTGGGACACGGGCAGAGTGGGGAGCACTGCCCTGTGGGAGAGAGGGATGCAGATACTGCAGGGAGAGAGATGAAGATGAAGGACACAAACCTGGAGGGTGCCAGACAGTAGAAGCACCGTGGCTCAAAGCTCAGCTGGAGGAGCCATTCCCTGCTTGCCAAGGGTCTCAGGTCTCCCCAGCCTCGCAGAGAGATCAGGCAGCTCTGCTGCTCTGTGCCCCATCTCCAGAAAC
The DNA here is from genome assembly GCA_013400175.1 of Phainopepla nitens. NCBI lineage: Eukaryota > Metazoa > Chordata > Aves > Passeriformes > Bombycillidae > Phainopepla > Phainopepla nitens. The sequence goes on along the minus strand of VXBQ01005387.1, from coordinate 237,865 downwards.
ACCCGTGCCTGCTGTGTTCTTGTCCCAGGCCCCTGCACACCTCACCATGGAGCCAGGCATGGGCCACTGCCTGCTGTTCTCTGTCCTGGGAAACCAGCAGAGACCTCAGGACACAGCTGAGGAGGAGCTGTTGGGCTGTGCTGTCACAGCAGGATCTGGGGGGAGGGAAAAGCAGCAGGTCCTGGCTGCTCCCAGATATCACCAAGCATCTCATGAGGCTTCCAAGACAGAAAGCTTCTCATTCCCCACATTGTTTCCTTTGAGGAGAACGGGACCAGGAGCCTTCAGGGCTCTTCTCACCTTGCAGAGACATTTTGAGACACTGCCTAAAATTTAGCACCCCACTGGGAGTCTGGGGCCCTGTATCACCCACTCTTCTCTGAGCTACCCTCTGGAATCAGGTGCCACAAACCCTGACAGGGATGTGCAGGAGACAGGGATGCTTTGAAGCTGAGCAGACACTTCCCAGGTCACACAGCATTGGGCAGAGTGAGGGAAAGATGCCTTTTTCTTGATATTTGAATTTTCTAAAGACCCACAGAACTGCAGGTAGGTGAGGCAGCAGGTTTGCAGGCTCAGTACATAGCTGGTGCCTGGACCAAAGCAAGCAGTAGTGCTGAAGGCAGCTCCCCTCAGCCCAAAACCCTCCCCATGTGCAGCATCTGCCCCTTGCAGCCCCCACTGTGGTCAGGACAGCCTCCACAACCCCCCAAGATGGGGAGCACCCCAAGAGCTGCCACAGGAGCTGAGACACCCGTGGAGGGGACAGGATGTGTGGCTGCCCTCTAGAAGCCTGGGCAGGAAGGACAGCTCTGGGGAAGGTGTTGGGGCTGAAGGCTTCCAGGGAGTTGAGGTTTGGTGCAGGGTGCCTTTGGGACAGTCACACACCCTAGGGAGAAAGAGGGAGCAGCAAAAAATTCAGAGCATAAAATCCCAATGCAAAGTGTAAATTCAGTCATGCTGGGGTCAATGCTGCCCTCCTGCCCCAGGTGATTTTGCACAGACCAGTGAGCCACCATCCTGTGCCTGATGCTTGCCCAGTGCCAGGGCCCATCTGCAGCTCCTTCTTCATGCCATGGTCACCACAGGAGCCCCAGTGTTGCACCAGGACCCATCCAAACACACCACGAAGGTGCAGACTCACTCCCAGACCTTTCCACTCCTCAGGCCATGGTAGAGCCCAGGACTACCAAATGCTCTGACTCTCAGCTGGCCAGCAGGCTAGGGGCTGCTCTCCTGCTGGCAGACCAATAGGAAGTGCCATTCCTGCCCTGTGCAGTCCAAAGGCCACAGTCTCATCCTCAGGAATGCCCAGAAGGCCTGGGAGGAGGGCAACCAAAGCAGGAGCAACAGGAAATGTTTATGGGCTTGCAATTGTGGATGAGGGAGATAAAGCTGGTGAGGAGCACTTGAAGGGAAACCTTTTTTTTTCCACACCTAAGATATCAGGGCTAACAAAGGTTTCCACTTTCAGGGATGTGGGTTCCTTCAAAGGGACTCTACAAAGTCCATCTGCTGACTCCACACAGGCACGTCACAGGGACACAGGTGTGCTCTGCATCCTTACTGCATCCTTACTGCGTCCTTACTGCATCCTTACTGCAGCCTTGCTGCATCCTTGCCAGCAGGATCTCGAAGGTTTTAAAGGGCAGGCCACCTGGATTCAACTCCAATTGCCCAGCACCTCAGTTACAACCCCAGGGCCTCCCCTGGGTGACAGGGGCTTTTTGTTGGCATGTTGCTATAAGGCCCCAGGGGGGAACATCTCCCAACCCTCCTGCATGACAACCCTTTGGGATACCCAAATGGGCTGGTCCAAACCAAGACCTGCCCAAGCCCCAGATTTCAGGGAGAGCTGCTGGCACTGAATCCAAGGCTCTGGCTGTTGTTTCCCTCTGGAGCAGACAGATGAGCACTAGCCAGAAACAGTAATTCCTGTCCTGTGCTCCCCGGCCTGCAAGGAGGAGAAAACCAAAACAGAGAAAATCTGGAATCAGGCACAGCTTGTGAGAGAACTGAACAGCAACAAGGAAAGAGCACAGCTCCTGGGCAAGTGTTTCCAAATGGCCTTTTGTGTCCTTTGGGCAAGGTAGAACTCCCAGCCCAGCAGGACCTGAAATGCCCTGGTCCTTTGGTCCACAGCAGTGCTCAGTGTGCCTTCATCCCTGCACTGAGGATGATGAGCATGATTCTGCAGATGCTTCATGGTTGTGTGTTTGGATTTGAGGCTCAGGGCACAGCAGTGGGAAGACACCAAACTCCACAGCAAGCAGACAAAATAGAGGTGAGGGAGCCCAGATCAGGGGGGTGGAGGGAGTGAGCAAAGCCAGAATTGCAGGACCATTAATCACAGAGCCACAGAATAATTTGGGTCAGAAGGGACCTTAAAGATCATCTCATTCTGCCTTCCACTATCCCTGGGTGTCCCAAGCCCCATCCAACATGACCTCAAAAGCTTCTAGGGATGGGGCAGCCACAGCTTCTCTGGGCAACCTGTGCCAGGCCCTCCCCACCCTCACAGGGAAGAATTTCTTATGAACATATAATCTCAATCTGCCCTCTGTCTGTGGGAAGCCGTTCTCCCTTTTCCTGTCAGTATCTGCCCATGTAAAAAGTTGCTCTCCCTCTTTTCTTTAAGCCCCTTTAGGCACTGGAAGGGGCTCTAAGGTCTCCCTGAAGCCTTCTCTTCTCCAGGCTGAGCCCCAGAGCTCTCAGCATACCTTAATAGTGAAGTCAGTCCTAGAGCTGCCTGAAGAGTGTGTTTGGTGGGATGGCTTTCCAAGCAATATCTCATTTAATTGAAAAGGAAAAGTTTAATGAAAATGGACAGTGCTCATGGGACTGTAAATGGTAGAAATGTAGTAACAAGTTCAATCAGGAGAGATTATTTCAATGTTTTCCCTTCATGGTGCCTTTCTAAAAAAAAAGTTTCCATTTACATATTTTCACCTACTGGTGTTACATTTACCCATAGGCCATTTAATATTCACATTGCAGGACTTCAAGACTATCAAAGCAAAGCATTTTGCTGTTTTTAAAACACAGTTTATTAATTTCTTTGCTCTATACTAAATATTGACATGCTGACTCTTTGTTCTAGGTTCAAGGGAAAGGAAGTTCAGAAGTCTCTGAATTTCCAAAGAGTTTCTTGACTTCTCTTCCCATTGCCTCCTGCTGCTTCATCTCCCAGGCCCCTTTTCTGCCATAGGCTCTGCTCCCTTTCTGTTCTTGATGGTAGGAGTGCTTTGGGTCCAGCAGTGTTCACTTTACTTAGTTGCTGTTTTCCCAGTGTGGGAACGGTTGGGATTAATGGGATGCTGGGCTCTCTGGGGGAAACCAGTCTGTAAACGAGAGTTGCATCCCTCGAGTCCTCCCAGCCACAGCGGGCAGTGCTGCAGGTGACAGGGCTGTGCCCAGAGCGCCATCACGGCTGGGACCTCCCCAGGATCTCAGCTCAGAAGGAAAGAGACATCTCTTGCAGGGCTGGTGGGAAGTGGTAACAGGTATCTGGATGCGAGCAGATGTCTGATTCTTAGTGGGGCACTCTCAGAGTGCCAAAGAATTGTGGAATCTTCTGAGCCTGAAAGGACCCACGGGAATCGGTGAATTCCACTTCAGAAGGGACGGAGATGCAGGACGGGAGATGCAGGATCTACCCCATCCCAAAGCCACCAGCTGGTGCCCAGGTCACTCTGCAGGAGAGGCAGCAGCCAAAGCTCGGCTGCACTTGCTGCACGCCTGGCAGCGAGCGCTGCGCTCCCGCAGGAGCCGAGCAGGTGCGCGGCCGGGAGCGCAAGGGGAGGCAGCACCGCGGCTGCTTAGAGCCAGTGTGCGCCGAGCTGGGCTGGGCTGGGCTGGACAGCCGCGTGCGACTGCCAGCACGCCTCCTCCCTCCTCCTTCCCCCTGCAAACTGCTCCCCGGAGGGCTCGGCTGGCGCTGGAGGAGAGCGGTCTTTGAGGGATGCTAAAAGGGACGCTCGGGCTTTGAGGGATGCTCCGCTGCCGTCCCCTCCGCCGAGCTGCGGCCAGCCGGGCGCTGCTGCCTCGCCGGAGCCCGGCCGGGGGTGCAGGGAGCTGCTGCTCGCCGGCCACACGCCCTGGGCCGCGGCTCGCTCTGCCCCATCCCGCTTTTCCTCCGCTCCCGAGAGCCGCGGCCGAGCCCTCCTCTCCGCGAAGTCCTTCCACCGCAAAGCCTCGCTCCCCCCTCTGCTCCCTGCCCGCCCCCCAGGCTAAGCAATATGCCACAGCCTCCCCTCTCTCCCGCCCTTTCTTGAAGAATAAGCTCATAAATCTGCCTGGGGCAACGAAAACACTGAGCTCATGGCCCTTAGATCTGTGTGGGAGGAGCTCTCGCTGGCGATTAAAGGAGTTTAAGGTTTGCTTTGAAAAGCTCTTTGATTCTGGTAGGGGCTCTGGTGCCAAAAGGCAGCGATGGGGCTGCAAATGCTTCTCCCCCTCTGCACCTGCCTGGGTCAGGGAGCAGCGGCAGGGTGGGGGAGGGAAGGGGAAGCGCAGCGCTTCCCAGCCCGCTGCAGTGGCAGCTGAGGGACCCCGGTCACCCCTCTCGGGAGCGTGGGGAGCACCCTCTGCCCACCGCGGGGCAGTGGCTGCTGCTGCTGGGAGACCAGACACTCAGCCGGGATGCCCAAATGCCTCCGTGCCCCTGGAACACGCCCCAGGTCCTTCCTCCGAGGGGCCGGGGTGGGTCTCAGGCACGGGGGTCCTGCCTGCGGGACAATGGCCAAAGGCAGAGGAGCGGAGGTCAGGACAGGGATTACCAAACAGTGCTCTGAAATGTGGTGGGAAGGGATAGGGCAGGACTGTCAGGGCTGGGAGGAGCCTGGGGTCTTGGAGAATGACCTGAGTTTAGTAGGAGCAGAAAAGAGATCAGGAACAGTTTTCACTAAGAGCAGGACCAAGCACAAGCCTCGTGTTGTGGAAACAGAGCCAGGCTCCAGCCCGTGTGCAGGTAGGAGCTGTGCCAGAATGGAGAGCAGGGGGAGGATTCAGGGAAGCTCAGGTGATGCCTCCAGTCCTGCAGGCATGCACCAAGGACCCAAAAAGGGCTCATGTTAAACCATTCCCAGATACACCAGCCCAGGTTTGCTGGCAGTGATGAAGGAGGGCAGCTCCCAGTCTCCTCCCCTCCATGGACGGACAGGTCTCTCAAGCTATCCACAGCTCTCTGTCTTCCTTTGCCTCGTCTGCAGGCCTTGCTGTGGCTGTTTCAACCCTTTGAAGGATTTGCAAACGAAAAGCAGGCAGGACATGCTTGAGGGACATGCTGTCTTTTCTTGGGAGCAGCCACAGGTCCCACTACAAAGAGAGCCCGGGAGACAGGATGGATTCCAGTGCTGAACATCTCCGTGGGGCACCAATTAGGAACTTTCCCTGTGTTCAAAGGGAAGGTGAAGCCCAAGCACCACGTGCCATCCCATCAGATGTGCCACGGTGGGAACCACTGGGGCGGGGGGGGAGCAGAATTGTGGCCTCCTCTGCCGAGTACGGAGGGGGAGACCAGGGGCATGCAGGCTTGGGAGCTGCCCTCCACAGGCTGAAAGACTTTGTAACGTGACACTGAGTGCTGAAGGCCACCAGCCCCTGGGACATTCTCCCCCCAGCCGGTGCCACCTCCAGCACTGGCAATGTCATGGGCATGGAGCAAGGGGTGCTGCTGGCAGTGTGACATGTGGCCAGCAGCAGGGGTCTCAGGGATGATCCATGTAGCTGCACTCCCTGGCTTTCTTCTCCCTGGACACAGGGACATGGGAGTGGTCAGATATCGTCCCAAGCTGTTGTCCCAGACGTTGTCCCAAGGCTCTGTCCCAAAACTGGAAGTTCACCACATATACCAAAGGACAGAGATGTACCTTTAGGGTCAGATGTGTGGTACTGGCAGAACCAAAGGCAGCACAACCAGGACAGGACCTCGATTATAGGTGCAGGTGAGGTTTGTATGCTGCACTAATTTCCTGTGGCAGTGTGTTCCACGGATTAACAAGGTCCTGTTGCACAGAGTGCTTTTACTGTGCCCTGGAAACACCATGGGAGGCTTTCTAGAGCATGGAGAAGCCTTCCTTTACCCGCTGTCTGTAACTTCTCTGCAGCTCAGGGCCAAGCAGCAGGTTCCTGTGCTGCAGGTTGTGTTTGCAGCTGCGTCCTGTGCAGGGAAGTGCCTGCCAGTTTAGGTATTGTTGTGCTTTCATGTGGTGTAAGACAGCAGAAGATTTATTAGTGACAAAAGCATGAATGCTGGAAGCCGTGATTTATTGAAGAAGGGGGAGAGGAAATGTGTTGCAGCCCATGCTGGTTAGTGTGGTGTGTCTGAGGTGAGCTCACACACGCTGTGAAAACCGCCCTGCTCCTCCACCGAGTGCTCTGGCTCACCTGGTGAGACCCAGGGGTGGACCAGGTCCTCCTCCAGGAGTGACCTTACACTGACATCTCACATATGCTCTGAGGAAAGGGCTTCTCCCGGGTGAAGGGACACAAGGACTCAGACTTTTGGGAACAGACAGGTGTCCGACAAGCTTTGGATGCCTTGTGTGGCGTAGGTCAGAGACACAAAGGACAGTGCAGCACAAGGAACAGGTTCCTAGCTCTGTCTCAGCCTTATGGTTGACCCCCAAACCCTTTTCTTTTCCTGTGCCTCAGTCTCCCGATCTTTCAATCACTACTAATAAACCCTTCCCAACATGCTTTGAGATCAATTATCAAACCAGTGCTCTAGAAGAGCTGGAGACTCTCTGTGATTTCTAGCCACATGTCTCGACCTCTCAAGCTAAAATACCTTCTAAAAGTTTGCTAAAAAGCTCTTGAGCTTTCCATTTGTTCAGCCACCACATGAAGGAAAGCACAACTGAACTCTCAGATTTAGTGCCTGCCTTTCATGTCCGCTGACCTCATCTCTTCTCACTCACAGAGCAGCCACAAGTCAGAGCAGCTACTGGAACACTCTCACAGCCACAGCAGCAGCTGCTCAGAGCTCGTGGGCAGCACTGGAGGACTCCATGGAGGAAATGAACCCAGCTGGGAAATGTCAGCTTGGCCAGAGACGCTGTAAACCCCAATTCTGTTTTCTGTAGGAAGCTCCCTTACTTTCAGCACAATTCTTCCTGGATGGATGGGGGTAAATAACAGCCAGTTCAGCTCTTTTCTAAACCTAAAAAAGGAGGGAAAAGGCTAGCTCACGTTAAACAAATAGAGATGTTCTCTTCAGGTTTCCCAGACAATTAAAACAAAACCAAACCAAAACACAACATGTTTTCTCTGACTATCTCCGAAACATTTTGCTTTCACCCAAAACAGAGTACTTTATTTTTGAGTCACCTGAACATCTTTAAACCTTTAAAAAAAAAAGGTCTTACAGTGAAAAATTCCACCATTTCCCCCGAGTCCCATTTTTTTTTTTTAGCGGAACATAATTTTTCTGTGAACTTACTTTTGACCAAAATGCTGTGGGTTCTACCTTGCCTGGAAGTCGCAGTCATCCAGATGAGCTTGTGCTGTCACTTGCTTTTCCTTTTAACACCGTTTCTGTCTTTTCACCTCCCACTGCACAGACACAAAGGTCTCATGGGAGCATCGCCCTCCTCCCAGGGCTGTGCTGAGTTCCCAGGGAGACTAAAGAGGGGCAGGGAGGGGGAAGGAGAGAATCCATGAAGGCTCTTTTTAGCTTCAGAGATCTCCTCTGGCTCTTCTGAATACCTCTGGCTACTGCCAAGGCACCTTTGAAACACCTTTGAAACATCTCCAGCATGTTGGGCACCATGACTGGGCTGGAGGGGAAATCCACATTCTCTTTGAAGTCTGGATACTTGAACAGTCTTAGAATTATAGGGCTGTAATGTACAGGAATGTGTGGGGCTGTAATTGTGACTTAGATCCTTGGATGAAAGGTGCTATGTACATACAAAAGGTATTATCATTATTGCTACCATTATTACTATTATTATTACTATTATTATTGCTATTATTATTATTATAGGCCTGCAATATGTGGATTGGAGATGAAAGTAGCACCAAAAGATCCTGAAATACAAGATATGTCTTAAGGAAATTTCAGCTTGGAATTGGGTTTTGTCTCCACAGGAAAAGCGGAGCTGACTGGCTCTGCTGCACTGACAGCTCTGGGGTTTGATGGAAGAGCTCCTGTATGCAGGCATGATTCCCAAATCCAAGTTTCTCTGGCCTTTGGAAGGGTGTCTCCAGTAGGAGCAATTCCAGAGCAGTTTTAGCATAAAATGTAAAATCAGACATTTTCGCCATTCTTTACGAGACACTCTGATTGCTCTGTAGACCACAAAATAAGTCTCTGGTGTTTGAGCCATTCGGTGGGAGGAGTTTGGGAACTCGTGTCCTCGCAGGGCTCAGAGGCTGCAGTGGAACCTGGAGCAAGCTCCCGGTGCTGCTGGGCACGGCGAGAGCTCCTGTGGCTGCTCCTCCTGCGCTGCAGCAGAGACGGCCCCGACCCAGCAGCCTGCCCTGCTCAGCCTCCTTCCAGCACCAAGCGCCTCTCTCCAGGCAGCCGGGATGCAGCGCGTGGAGAAATCCGGGATCAGCCTCCATCCCCCCCGCGCTGGACCTGCACAGCCTTCACCAGCAGCCCCTCTCCCTGGTCCTGCCCTGTTCTGCACCCACGTCTCATTGGCAGGGGGGCCAGAAGTGAAGCCGGGCGCCGGAGTGGGAGTCCCCAGGCCAGTCCATGGGGATCTTCTCCTGTGTCACAGGCTCTGCAGAGCATCAGGTGTCACTTTCTACCTGAACCGCAGGGGCAGCCGAGCAATACCTGACTCACTTCGGGGAAGAGGGGCGGGGATGAGTCAGGTCCATCCACAGCGGTTTTTCCACTGCTAAACTCCCACGAGAGCGGTCTGGCTCCTCGCAGGAGGGTTCAGCTCCGCAGCCCTCCCAGCTCTTTCCCAGTTGCGGAGCCTCTCCCCGCAGTGCGAACCGTGCGGCGCGGGAGCTGCGGCAGCGGCGTGTGCTGGAGACGGGGAGATGCTCGTCAGCCTCCTGAAGAACAGCAGAAGAAAGGCTGTTCCCGGTGCGTGGGGACCACCCACCCGAGGATAAGACAAAGCAAGAGCTCTGATTCCTTGTGGCTTCCTGGTGACACCGTAGGATCTGCCAGCTCTAATGGAAGCCCGCTCGTTCCTGGGAGTAGCAAACACCTCTGAGAGGAGCCAACTCTCGGCATCTCTGAAACACAGCCCGTCCCTCCCGAGGAGCTCCCAGCGCTGCCAGGCCATCGCTGGGCTTGGCTGGAGAGCACCTCAGCCCAAATCCCTGCAGGCATCTCTTTGTCCTTAGAAGGCAGTGAGCGTGGTGAGGAATGCAGCTGGGATTCATCTCCTACCTTGGGCTCCGAGTTCCAGCCAGGCAGCCAAGTATCAAACAGCATGGAGCTTCTCTCCTCCTTTGCCGTCACAAATACTCAGAGGCTCCGTGTCTATAAATCATGCCCTGTTTTGGGAGGCAGGGCTGTGATGCTGGCTGGCCACAGAGACCCAGGCTGTTCTGGTTTAGGTGCTGGCAGGAGCAGCAGCTCCCCGGGGAAGTGCTCAGAAATGCCTGGATTGTCAGCACTGGCACCGCAAGGGAAGTCTGCCCTCACGGGCTGCGTCAGAAGGGAGGAATGACAGGATCCTGTCTGCCACGTGTCCCCAGAACCAGGATGCATCCTTTGGGTTGGATCCTCAGTTTCTTCTGGCTATATTTCACAGCTGCTGTTTTTGAAATGTCCTCTTGAGAAGGCCAGAAGTCCAAAAGGCATTTTTCAAAAGCTTTCAGCCATAATGTTTCTTTTTGGGAAGTCTTTGGTCTGAACACAGAAAATTATCAGCCAAAAATTACTGAAAACCACCAGCAATTTTCAGTTCTGATAAAAATGCTTTTCTCCATTTTACAGTGTCAACAATTGGTTTTTGCTCCCTGTTCATTACAGTTTCCTGCAAGAGGAGTCAAGTATGTCCAGGCAGCTATCCCCTGGGATCCCAGCTGTTTATCCATCTCTGTCACCCAGCATAGTCCCTTCTCCCAGGACTGTTTCTGGTGCCTCCAAAGAGATGCAGAATGCTGGTCTGGCCCAAGGTCTGAGCTGTGTGTGGATGGCAATAATATTTATGGTACTGGCTGGATTGTGCTTTGCTCCCCACTAAGGTTCAGCTCAGAGAGGAAGGGCAAGCCACAGCTCGGAATGGTGCTGGCTGACAATGTCATGGCAGCAGAGTGCAACAGTTTAGGTGGGAAAATCAAGTAACAAAGCCCATGAGTATCTGTGAGACTGTAGGAGCAGGAAATCTTGCCTGATGAAGCAGATGGGGAGCAGAATCTCTCCCTCGATGTCCTGGGCTTTTCTTTGCAGGCAGCCCAGGATTAGGGACTGAACTGCATGCTACTGGGGTTGCCCCAGATGGAAGGCAGGCTGGGATGGTTGAGTGGCTCCTCAAGGGTCATTGTGCCACAGTCCAAGAAAAAGAAGAGATGGTGTGGGTTGGGACTTCTCAGAAGAGGAGATCAACAAACAGGACACCACAGCTCTCAGTCTGGCTGCAGTGCTGCCATCCGGGGAGAAGCACAAGACACTCCATGAGCTGCAGCAAATCCAAGGCTGACTGCATTTGCCCAGAGAGCTTCCCTGCAAGGCAGCTCGTGCGTGCTGCTCCTGACCAGCAGCTCAGATCCCACCAAGTAGTGTCTGATCCCTCCCCACAGTGGGAGCAGGAGAGAAGCAGAAGGACAGCGCTGAGAACTCTCACGGGTCAAGACAAAGACTGTTGTTTAGGAAGTAGAGCAAAGCTGGGTGTGCAAGAAGAACAAAACAAGGGAATCCTGCAGTGCTTCCCCTGCCAGTCAGGTGTTTCCAGAGGAGCAAGGCTTTGTCACACCTCATGGTTCCTTGGGAAGACAAATGTCACAACCACAAATGTGCCCCCTTGCTGTCCTTTTCCCCACAGCTTTCAGTGCTGAGCCTGATGTCATAGGATGTGGGACATCCTTTTGATCAGTTCAGATCACAGCTGCCCAAGCTGTGTTCCAGCCCCACTGCTCACATGCGCCCAGACCACTCCTGGTGGGGACAGAGAGGGGGAAAGCTGCTGTGCAGGCCCTCCTCAGCAGTAGCCAGGACATCAGCATAGTCACAGACCCAAACTACAGCACCCTCATACTACTGTTACGAGGAAAATTTTCTCCATCCCAGCCAGAACCAGTTCATATCTCCATCAACTTGCCCAGTTCCAGCAGCTGGCATTTCTCCCTGGCAGGTTTTTGCAGGCTGGTGTGGAGACCAAGACTTTCTTCCCAGATCCTGTTACCACCAGGTTAATTCATGGCCACAACAGATTAGAATCATGCTTTAGCTAATCTGATTGCTGGCCTTGATCTTCCAGAGCAGGGTGTAGATGCTTGTTGCTGTTGTGGGCGGGATTCTGCTTGATCTTGATAAATCAATCAAATTCTGATAAATTGATCTGATTTATTCACTTTATATCTGGTTCCTTCTGTAATGATTTTCATCAGTTATGTGACATCCTCCCTGACCATGTTTCTCACAACAATTTGGGGATATAGATGTAATATTGAGGCTCTGTAGCTCCAGTCCCACAGTCTTTCCCAGAGTCCCACACAACTGGTTACACAACAGAATGAGCCTTCTGGGGCAGGGCCCAGCCATACCACGATTTTTCTAAAGGTCCAAATAAAAATTAATATTTAGTTATGACATTCTTCTGCTTGGCAGATGTGAGGGACTTTTGGATCTGTGCAGTTTTGTGTCTGAGGTCTGACTGGGTGATATCAGAAGTTTTCCACAGTTCCTTGGCCCGTTCCTGATAGAGATTGAACTTTCACCAGACCCACCAGGTTCATGATTGGACATAAAAGGGCTTTTTGTCACCCTGAGGCATTGAGGTGTCTCAGCTGGGGGGTGACCTATCCCACCTGCATGACTGCAGCTCTTCTTAGCACATGAGGGAGTCCTAGAGTTGTACTGGAGGAGCTTTCTTACACTTTTGGTACTCATTGTTTGTCTCACAATGCTTCTTGTTTAAAGTTCCATCTTGGCTAGCCCAGGTCTTGGATATGTGACAGACCTCCAGGGCTAGGACCAATGTTCTCTACGTTCTCTGAAACAGAGCTCCAGGTGCTTTCTTGTGAGATTGAGATCTTCTGAGGGGAGAGCACGAGCAGAGATGTTGCTGCACACCCAACAATGCACCATCAAGGTGAAGGGTTTGGAGCAGCAGTCTGGTCAGGAGTGGCTGAGGGATCTGGGGGGACTCTGAGGGATCTGGAGGAAAGGAGGCTCAGGAGGGACCTTCTATCTCTCCACAGCTCCCTGATAGGAGGGGGCAGCCAGGGGAATTTGGGCTCTGATCCCAGGGAACAGGGACAGGACAAGAGGAAACAGCCTCAAGTTGTGCCAGGGGTGGTTTAGGCTGGATATTAGGGAAAAATCTCTCCCTGAAAGGGTTGTCAAGCCCTAGCACAAGATGTCCAGGGCAGTGCTGGAGTCACCATCCCTAGAATTGTTCAAAAGATGTGTGGATTTGACACCTGGGGACATGGTTTAATGGTGGCCCTGGCAGTGCTGGGTTAATGACTGGACTTGATCTTAGAGGCCTTTTCCAGCCTCAGTGATTCCATGATTCTGTGATCAAGCAGACCTTAGATGAGATCTGGTTTTGCCCTGGCACAGCACTGAGATTCCTGTGAGGCACTGGAGGTGCCCAGATCTGAAGCAGACATAGACTGCACATGTTCAGAGCAGCTGGGGGGTGGAGGATCAGACTGTGGCAGTCATACCTGACAGGTCACCTCGGGAGCCACAAGCTGTCTGCCAGCAACCCTTCCCCAGAGCTGTTAGAGAAGCCAGAAACAAACACTGCCTGCTCAGGGAGGAGGGAGCAGGGAAGCCCCCTGCCCAGCATCCTCCTCAAATGCAGATCCCAAGCTCTTGGGAAAGAAGCCTCTGCAGAGGCCAGGGCTGAGCCACAGAAATCTTTGCTCTGTGGCCAGTGCAGCAGGAGCACATGGGGACAGAATGGACAGGGAACAGCAGAGAACCTTCCTTCCTCCTCTCAGTCTGTTGGGGGGTATCTGCAGTGGTGGAGGTGGTGTGTGCCTGCCATTTAACCTTCCCTTGGCCAGGTGCCTCTGGGACTTCCCCACCTGGCACTCAGCAGATGTGAACAGAGCTGTTTGCCCTGTGGATTTTGGAGTGGTGAGGCT
>VXBQ01005387.1:174889-224611 GCA_013400175.1 Phainopepla nitens | reverse complement strand
GGAGAATGTGTAACCTTCATCAGCCAGGAGCCTGCCATGGTCTTTGATGGCTTTCTCTGTGTCAGGAAAGGTGTTTCACTGTTCACATTCTTTAAACGGTGCCCACCAGATGTTCCCTGAGAACACCTGAGGGCTGTTTCCCACAGCTGGATCCTGTCAGCTCCAGGATCTCAGATATTGTCATTTTGGAATATTGCTGGCTTTTGCTGTTGCTCACGCTGGTGAAACTTGTCTGGACAGGACAGATGATCTTTTGGTGCATGAGCAGAGGGAATGCCAATGAATCACCCACAGGGCATCTGATTTCCAGACATGGCCCACATGCTTCATTGCCTTTCTCCCAAGAGACCAGGCCACAGGTTCTGGGCTCGTTGCACCATCAAAATGTGTCAAAGGGAGGGAGCAGAGCTGGCACTCAGGGCTTTCCACCAGTCAGCAGGCAAAGGTTCCCACATTCTGCAGCTGCCATGGAGCTGAGAGCAAAAGAGACTGGTGGGATGTCCTCCCTCATTCATGAGGAACGTCTGGGTCAGCTCCCTACCTGGAGCTGTGGGAGGAATGAACAGCAGGAGCAGCCTGATGCTGCTGTAGGGAGGGTCCTTGGCAGCTCTTTCCACCTGAGAGCCCCTGCAAGTCACCTCTTGGTGGCTGTGTGTGGTGACAGTGTCCCTCAGGCACTGTGAAGATGGCCAGGACTCTGGAGACCCAGAGCAGGGGCACGTGGCATTAGGCACGCTGGGACACAGCCCCAGCAAGGAGGTCCTGTTCCCCTCTCTGGGTCAGAACATGGATTAGGCACAGACTGCCTCACCCCAGAGTCCTGCCTCCCACCCCTGCTCTGCCCCCCTTGCTGTCCCACACTCTGTGCCCCATCTGCTGCTCATGCCACTGGCACCAGAAAGAGCTGGGTAAAACCAGTGCTGAGCACTCAGGCAATGGTCCAGCACATGGCAGCCAGAGGTGGGGAGTTTGCACAAGTTCTGCTCATGATTTCCCAATCCAGGAGAGCACCAGGGAATATTGGGCCTGCCCATAGATCTCGGCCATTGCCAATTTAAAAAATCCTTCTCATTAGTGAACCTTCCCATTACAAGTCACAATGGAACAATTCATTATTAGTGCTGTGTGCAGGCTCTGCATTCCTCTGGCTCTGCTGCTTCTGCAAGAATGTGGGGACTGATCTAAATAGATGAACCCATCTCATCTGCATTGTCTTTCGTGATTTAATAATTCTGCTCTCTAAGTCTTTGGCAATTACCTGCTTCTCAATCCTCCACATCCACCGGCTTCCAGGTAATACAGCCAAGTGGATATGCACTGAATCACATCTGTCAAAAAAAAAAAAAATAATTAAAACCACTCTTTTTGAGGGTCCCTTCACTGTTGACACCACAGCAACCAGCAGGGATGTCAAAACATGATCTTCCAAACTTCCTCCAAGTGTGGGAGCACTCAAATCGAGTCCTGCTGTCAAAAGTTTCTTTTTCTCCCTAGAATTCTCATTGCTTAATGCTGCCTGTAAATTTCCTCTGTTTGAATGAATTGTCTTTTTCACCTGTGAGGGAGCAGGCTCCTGGATGGGTGGGATGGAGGGGATGGAGGGGAGCACTGTCCCAGTGCCAGTGCTGGCAGACAGGGATGGTAGCTCTGGCTGGGCTGGTGGATGCACAGCCCCGTGGGGCTGCAGCTGGATTTTCCAGAGGGAAGGCAGAACAACATCCTCTGGCCACAGCAGGAATAACCTTCTTTTCTCTATGTGTCTAGGACAGAGCAAGGTGACTTATTAACAGTGTTAAAGGGAGTTCTGTTCTCATGCCATTTGCATTCCTCTCATCAGGGAATTGCCTGTCTGGCTTCTCCTCTGGTGAGGGAGGTGCAAACACTCCAGCCTGGACACTTGGGACCTGTCAACCACAAGGACCATGGTGCTGTGGCAGCCTGAGATTGATTGGGATCTACTTCAGCCCTTAGCCCCCACAGCCCATCTCATCCAGAATTATCCTGGAGACAACAGAGTGAGTCACTGCCGTGATTTCCTCAGTGAGCTGTGATTGTGTCAGGGCTATTCCTCAGGTGGGCTTTTATCTGTGGGATAGGTTTCCTTACGTGGCACTCATGGTGCCCACAGAGCCTGGCTGCCTGGGGGATGCACGGGCAGGAGGCCACCCCTGACTTTATTCAGTCTGTCAGTGTGCAGGAGCTCGTGGCCCTCTCCAGGCAGCCTGTGCCTGCCCTCAGAAAGGCATGGCCGAGGACTGGCTTTGCTACAGACTGCTTGTGTAGGCAGCTGGCTCTTCATATTCCTCCTTTCCAAGCATTTTAGCTGTTTCTAGTCTGTTTTCCTGACAAGGACCTGGAAAGGGAAAAAAACCTTCAAGAACCCATCTGACACTCTCACGCTGTGCTGTGGGCCTCCACTGGAGCAACTACTGAAATCAGAACAAAATAGAAACAGAGAGGTTTTTCCAGGCAGAAATAAGGTGTATGGGACAGGAAAAGGCTGGATTAGAGCTCAAAGCAGGAATCATTAAGAGATGCATAGTTCTGAGGAGCTGAGTGTAGGAAGCTTTGGGGATTATTGACCCATTATTTATCATGTAGGTATGACATTGCTGGGGAGGGGTTTTCCTGGACATGGAGCCTCTGCAGGGACTCCATCTACCACGCTGTGTCCGGGATTTCCCAGAGTCTGATGGATGGCAAGTTTTACTGAGATTTGCAGTGGCCTTCCACGAGTTCCTTGATGTATGTAACTCTCAAAGCAAAGAAATGCTGCCCTGTGAGTTCCCTCATCATCAGGATTTTTTTGGATTTGACACTCTGGAGGGATGAGAGGGAGGGGAGTGCTTTTTCAAACCTGTCTTCATGGGGATTCATGAAACAGAGGAAGAACTCAAAGCAGCAAAGATGTAATTTATTGGGTGGATCTGGGCAGAAATTGTGAAAGGTTCCCCACAAAAACAACAGTTACATTTTTAGATGAGAGTGAAGTTTGTAGGTGTTTTGTCTAGACTGTCTCCTCTTTTGATGAAGTTGGAGACTCCCAACAATGAAAATCTGGCTGGGCTTTAAAGACTTCCTTTGATATTTTCAGAAGGGACTGTAAGCTCTTCTGAAGACAGAAGGGTACAGAAGGCACAGTCTGGCCTAGGTGAGAAATCTGGCCTTTTGTAATTTGGTGTGACAGAGAGTGAAATAATTGATAGACCTCAACCTGTCAGTCCAGACAATTGTACAGATAAATGAAAGGAGGAATGCTATGGGAAGCAGGATAAAGTACACCTGGTCAATCAAACAACACAAGCCAAACCATCATCCCAGAATTTAGTTTAGTTTCTATATTTACCAATTACCTTAAAGTGAATACACAGCAGTGAATAACTCTTTTGTTCCCAGTATTATAAGAAGTTCTTTCCAAAACATGGATTAAATCTGAGACTTGCAGTAAGAAATCCCAGTAGGCAGCAAGTTTACAAGTTAAGAAAAGCTGAGCTGCTCCTTAATAGTAGGAGGATAGGTACACAGTAGAAGGCGTATTGTCTTAATTAAGCTGATTAATAAGGCCAAAAAAAAAAAGCCATTCTGATTCCCTGGAGGTAGGAAATGTAAGCTTACATCAAAACATAAGCTAAAGAGAGCTGGTGTGATTACAGATGCTGAGGCATCTCCAGTTCCTCAGCCTTGATCTGTTTGCAGGGTTTGGCCTATAAAATGCACTCCTGGCTGTCCCCAGGCATGTTAGGCTGGTCAAAAAGAAAATGGTGAGAAGCTTCTAATCTCTGAAAAACCTCCTGGGTCAGAAATGTGGCTTGTTCATACCTTGAACCAAGTATTCCATTATGGGCTCACAGCTGTCTCCCAGCCAGGGTAAGCAGGCTGATGTGGGCATTCTACAGAATCATGGAATGTCTTGAGCTGGGAAAGACCCACAGGGACCATCCAGTCCAACCCCTGGCCCTGCACAGACACCCCAACAATCCCCCCCTGTGCATCCCCGAGAGCAGTGTTCAAACTGCTCCTGGAGCTCTGGCAGCCTCGGGGCCGTGCCCATTCCCTGGGGAGCCTGGGCAGTACCAGCACCCTCTGTGGGAAGAACCTTTCCCTGATATCCAGCCTAACCCTCCCTGGCACACCTTCCTGCCATTCCCTCAGCTCCTGTCCCTGGCCACAGTGAGCAGAGATGGGAGCAGCCCCTGTGCTGCCCGTTGGGAGGAAGCTGCAGACTGAGATGAGCTCTCCTCTCAGCCTCCTCTCCTCCAGCTGAGCAAGCTGAGTGACCTCAGCTGCTCTTCGTGTGACCCCTTCAGCATCCCAGTGTCCCTCCTTTAGATGCTGTCTAACAAATTTAGATTGCTTTCATATTGTGGTGCTCAAAACTGTGCCCAGCACTTGAGGTGAGGCTGTCCCAGAGCAGAGCAGAGCAGGACAGTCCCCTCCCTGGCAGTGCTGGGCCTGGTGCCCCCAGGACCTGGTTGTCCCTTCTGGCTCCAGGGCACTNGTTGGCCCTTCTGGCTCCAGGGCACTGCTGTCTCATTCAACTTCCTATGGACCAGGCCCCCAAGGTCCCCTCCCATGGGGCTGCTCTCCAGCCTCTCATTCCCCAGTATGCCCACACATCCAGAGTACTCCATCCTAGGTGCAGAATCCTGAAACCAGCACTTGCCCTGGTTAAGCTTCATTGTTCAGCCTGGAGAAGGAAGGCTTTTGGGGGTTTCATAACTGGAGCCTTCCAGTACCTTAAGGGAGTTTGCAAGGAAGATGGAAGGAGACTGTTTATGAGGGGCTGGAGTGACAGGATGAGGGAAAACTGCTTCAAACTGGCAGAGATGAGGTTTAGATATTAGGAAGAAATTCCTCCCTGTGAGGGTGGTGAAGCCCTGGCACAGGGTGCCCAGAGAAGCTGTGGCTCCCTGGCAGTGTCCAAAGCCAGGCTGGACAGAGCCTGGAGCACCCTGGGACAGTGGAAGGTGTCCTGCCATGGCAGGCAGGNCAAGGTCCCCTCCCATGGGGCTGCTCTCCAGCCTCTCATTCCCCAGTATGCCCACACATCCAGAGTACTCCATCCTAGGTGCAGAATCCTGAAACCAGCACTTGCCCTGGTTAAGCTTCATTGTTCAGCCTGGAGAAGGAAGGCTTTTGGGGGTTTCATAACTGGAGCCTTCCAGTACCTTAAGGGAGCTTGCAAGGAAGATGGAAGGAGACTGTTTATGAGGGGCTGGAGTGACAGGATGAGGGAAAACTGCTTCAAACTGGCAGAGATGAGGTTTAGATATTAGGAAGAAATTCCTCCCTGTGAGGGTGGTGAAGCCCTGGCACAGGGTGCCCAGAGAAGCTGTGGCTCCCTGGCAGTGTCCAAGGCCAGGCTGGACAGAGCCTGGAGCACCCTGGGACAGTGGAAGGTGTCCTGCCATGGCAGGCAGGTGGAATGTGATGACCTTTAAGGTCCCTTCCAACCCAAACCATTCCGTGATTCCATCATTGTTCTGCTCTCTCATTTGTTGAGGTCTCTCTGCAGGCCCTCTGTGTCCTCTCAGCTGAGTGTCACCAACAAACTTATTTATTATACCTTCAAGTGCTGCATCCGAGTGCTTTATGAAGACGTTGAAGGGTGTCTTGCATCGGTCCCTGGCTTTGGTTGAAGACTCTGAGTCATGAGTCGGCAAAATCTTCAGGGAGGCTGAACAGTTTACACTGACAAACTCCAAGTGGTTTTAAATCTGACCTCCAGGACTGCAGACCAGAGCTGGTTTTAATCCAAGCCCACTTTCTGCATCTTTCCAAAAGGCAAAAGGCAAGATGGTGAAAAGGAAAATGATAATCAGGAGATAGAGTGGGTTAATAGTGGTTGAGTTTTGTGATCATGGTGCTTTATCCTCCTCAGTGTTTCCACCCTGACTGGGGAGGAGTGGCTCTTTTGCAGTAGCTTATCAATTGCAGCTAATTCTCTTGAATTCAGCTACTGATTTCATCACTAAAAATAGCTCATGTAGGGAGGAAGCTGTGGTTGAAAGGTCTTTACCTAACTACAACTGCTCCTCCAGCACAGTGAGAAAGAGCTGCTTTCACAATGACCTGATGGGAAGGGTCTGTGGGCATTATGAATGGGACAATTATAAAAACCTAAATTATCCCATATTTCCTCAGCAACCAGGGCGTGATTTACCTCCACCTAAAATGCACATCTGAAAGAGGCAGCATGAATCACACAGTAAAAGGACTGGTTTCTCCTCATGGGACTAGAATAGAAGCCCAAAGTCTAGCTCAGATGTAGACATGTACATCGTAGGCTTCTAAACTGAGGTGGTGAGACTCAAACATCCCCCTCTTTAATAAGTTCAGAAATGGGAAGATTATTTGGTGAAGTCTTTAATTAATTGGTGATAAAAGCTAATGGAGGTAAGAAAGCACTGAAACCTAGTAACTGTCTTTGGCGTGGCCAGGTCTGTGATTTCTCAGAGTTCATTTCCATTGCCTCTGGGGAGCTGAAGCAGTCCAGGAATTCAGTGGAAGACCTTGCAGAGTTTTACCTCCCTAATTTGGTGTATGAGTTTGTGACAACTCAAATACTCTGGGACTGATTTTACAAGCTGCTCAGTTCGGTTCAAGTCCTGTGAAAAGAATAATGCTGTTGTCCAAGAACATTATTATAAAGGAATCTAGTAAAACTCAAAAAAACCCATAGTTAAAAACTTTGCAAGGTACTGCAGCATTACATAGGCCAAAGGGCAACACCAAATACTCAAGTTTGTTTCTGGTCCAAAAGATAATTTTTGTTTTATCTTCTGAAGATTCTCTTGCTAAACTTCAGATGTCTCTGAGTTGCAGTTTTGTAAAGACATACACTACAATCTAATTTTCAAGATCAAGAGTAATGCTCTCTTTTCTCATCACTCTTACCTGATTTCCCAAACCTTGATGTACGATGGAAATAAGCCATCCTACTTGCACACAAAGAGAATGTGGCGCAGCTGAGGGACACACAACCCCTCTGGCTTTCAGAGCAGTTCTCCAGGTGCTTTCATGCTGGTCTGACAATGGATAAAGGAAGCCAAATCAGGTTCCCAGGGGCAGTGTGGTCACCTGCCCAGAGGTGGGAGGAGCAGCCTTGTGTCTCCACAGCCAAGCCTTGTGTTGGCATAACCAGGACTTGCCTGAGTCACACAGGCTGGGGCAATGCCAGAGACCTTCCTCCCAAGATCCTGACTGGCATGACATCACTTCTGATGACAAACTGATGGAGACAAATATCAATGTTATCCCCTTACTCCAAATGGCTTTAGGAATTTTAGGATTGTGCAAAGGGAGTCAGTTCCCTGTACCCCTTCACATGATTGGGAAATGGGACAAATGAGACAGACAACTCTTAATAGCTAATTACTTTTTCTATGTAATTGCAGTCACTAATAATATTTCTAGCACAGGGGATGCAGGCAATCCAACAGGCCAAAAGGTGGCAGGGATGGGAAGAGCTGCTCAAACACAAGGCCATCACCATAAAATTAAACAATTTTCTTTGTTGTTCCCTGAGAACAGGCTGTGGGTGCTTCCCTCAAAGTCATTCTTAATGTGAACAAATCTGAAAACAAATGGATAGGATGAATAACAAAAAATATCAGGTGGTATTTGCACAGCTCCTAAAGGCATCCAAATCTGAGACTATTGACCTACTAACCATTGTGCTTAGCCCACTGCTTAAACCAGTTCTGCTGCCTGAAAAGTGCAAGCGGACAAATGCAATACCAGCTTTCAAAAAGCCTTCAGGGGCAACCCAGGGTAAATGTAGTAGGAGATAAAAAAGGAGGGTCTGAGAAAGAAACCATTAATTGAAGGTACCAACAGGTATCTGGCCAACAGAAATTAGTGGCTGTATTTACAGAGTCTCCAAAATGAGCCCTCATCAAACTCTCTTAAAGGGATTCAATTGGTGTGGGCTGATAACTGGTCAAGAGAAAGGAAATGAAAAAAGTCAGTGGGCATTTTGAGAACAGAAGGCAGGAGGAACCAAGAACTGGGAGAATATCACAGAAATCTGTGTCTCTGAGCCTCTGCCAGATGCCAAAGCTTTGCCAGGAGAACAGAGGAGGGAAAAATCAGTTTTGAGAAATCCAGAGACAAACTGGCACCTGTGTACACACAGCAGTGGGCTGCAGAGGTGTTATGACCAGCTGAGGAACAGTTCTTGGAGGCAGCACAGGCAGATTGAGAAATGTGCCAGCTTGGTCCTCAGGGTGATCAAAAAAGCAGGAGTTGAGGGATGGAAGGAAGCCACACCAGACCCAGTCTATAGAAGTCTGGTCTGTAGTCTGTAAAACTATGTGATGGGTGTGCTGAAGTCCAAAGGAATGACATAAGTGGTGCCTGCCCTCGTTCTGATCTGCAATTAAATACATATCTCATAGGTCCAGTGTCCAGAGCTCACAGAGGAAATGGCAAAAGACAGAGGGGGAATATGTGATTCTGTGTCTTCCCCGTGAATCAGTTCCTTGCTCTGGTCTCAAACCCCGGCTTCCCTTGCTGAATCCAGCAGGTCCTGCTTTACTGCCCCAGCCAGTTTCACATGCTTTTGACTCAGGAGCTTAGGAAAATGTTCATTTTGCCAGGCTTTTCCTCCCTTTGCTGCTCAGAGCAAGTTCCCACGCTGTGAAGCACTTTTGTCAAAAAATTCAACTTCAGAAGTTTTCAAGCCTGTTGTGGGTGCAGGGTTCTCTCACTATGTGTGAACTGACGGTGAAATGATTATAAAAATGAATATAACACAACTATAGAATTGGTATAAACGAAATGATAAAGGTTACTGATCCCATCATGATAATGATACAGGCTAGTTCTGGTAGCTTACACTACGACTTCTCTGACTCTTCTGCCTTTCCAAAATATCATTAACTTCACAGGAACCATGTCTTCTGCTTTCTTCCTCCTGTTCCATTCTGGGTCAGATACCCAGCTCCCTCTGAAGGATCTCTGTCTAGGCTGGTGTATTGGTTTTGCATGATCTGGTTTTTGGTAGCAGGGGCCTATAGGAGTGCCTTCTGTGCAGAAGCTGCTGGAAGCTTCTACCACGTCCAGCAGAGCCAATCCCTGGTGGCTCTGAAGATGGACAGGCTGCTGGCCAAGGCTGGGCCAATTAGAGATATTGGTAACACCTCTGTAATGACACATTTAAGAAGAAAGAAAAAAAAAGTTTGATTGTGCAGTTTTAATCTCATCCAGAAAAGAGCCAGGGGAGAACATGTGAGAAGAACAACTCTGCAGACACCAATGTCAGTGGAGAAGAAGGGGGAGGAGGTGCTCCAGGTGCTGCAGCTGAGATTCCTCTGCAGGCTCTAGTGAAGCAGCTGTGCCCCTGCAGCCCCTGGGGATCCACAGGGGATGCAGAGATCCACCTGCAGCCCCTGAGGATCCATGGGGGATGCAGAGATCCACCCACAGTCCCTGAGGATCCATGGGGGATGCAGAGATCCACCCACAGCCCCTGGGGATCCATGGGGGATGCAGAGATCCACCCACAGTCCCTGAGGATCCACAGGGATGCAGAGATCCACCCACAGTCCCTGAGGATCCGTGGGGGATGCAGAGATCCACCCACAGTCCCTGAGGATCCATGGAGGATGCAGAGATCCACCCACAGCCCCTGCAGGAGCCCACACAGGAGCAGGTAGATGATTAAGAGGAGGCTGTGATCCCCCGGGAGACTTATGGAGAGACAGGCCCTGCTCCCAGGCTGGAGCAGCCTGTCCTTGAAGGACTGACCCTGTGGAAGAGGGACCCATGCTGCAGCATCCAGGCAGGACTGTGCCCGTGGGACGGTCTCATGCTGCAGCAGTTCACAGGGAGGTGCTGATGATGAGACAGACTCACACTGGAGAAGTTCACAGAGAACTGTCCCCCTTGGGAGGGACCCCAGGGTGCAGCAAGGGAATGATCCTCTCCCTGAGCAGCAGGAGAAGCCATGGGGCATGAACTGACCATAACCCCCATTCCCTTGTCCCTGCACTGCCCGGGTAGGAGGTAGAGCTGGGAAGGAAGAGGGGTGGGAGGAAACTGTTTTTAAGGGCTTATTTACTTCTCATTATCCTGCTCTGATTTTGTTTGTAATAAATTAATTTCATATCTCTAATTACAGCCTGTTTTGCCCATGACAGTTTTTGATGGGTGACCTCTCCCTGTCCTTATTTCAACCCATGAACTCTTCATTAAATTTTCTCTCCTCTGTCCAGCTGCAAAGAGGAGTGAGTGAGCAGTTTTGGTGGGTGCCTGGCATCCAGGGTCAAGCCATGACAGCTGGATTTTAAGCGCTCAGTATATTTGGTCCTGGGGTGTTCAAAAATTGAGTCATTATGTCAACAAGTACTGCTGGTGCTACTTCTTTATGAAATCCAGACTGTACTGAGGTGCCTACAGGGAAGCTGAACTCTTCTGAAAATCTGGCTCCAAAACAAGCAGCTCCTGGTGCTGTTTCTCCAGCCAAGTTATGCACAGGAGCTGCTCAATGGGAGAGGGAAGTTTCTGGCTTAGGGGTTTTTTAAGTAGCAAAGTGCATTTTGTCCTCAAATTGAATATTTCCTTCGGAACATAGTGGTGTTTGCCAGAATGTCTCAAGTTTCTATTGGGAAAGTTGAATCATGAAGAATTGACTGGCATCCTCCAATGCACAGTCAAAGCACCTGGCTGGGTCAAACAAAACCACGTTTGACTTCACAAAGACACTGAACTGTGTAATGGGAGGCACCTGCTTGGACCTGTAGCTCAGATAATCCTGCTAACAGGTTTCCTAATTGGACCCCCAGAGTGTCTGTGATGTGACAAAAACATTACTGCTGAGAACTGTTTTCTATGTAGAAAACAGAAAGCAAATATTGTATTTCAGGCTTTGCTGTTGTTGTGAAAAATACACTGGGAATATTTCAGTCAGCCTTGATCAGATTAGCTGGCCTTTCACCAGGTCCTTTCTGATTCCTGGCTGGTGGTCTTTGTAAATGGAGATGGACAAACTGTAGGAAACGGGGAAAAAAAAATGTAGAACAATATCCTAGAACAATATATTCAAAGTGCTCTCACAAGATGAAAAGCAGGAGCATTTGTTCTCAGTTGAAGACAGTGTTTTGTCTGAACTGATTTCAAGCAATTCAATCTATTAAACTATGCCAGCTTGCTTGAAGAATAATGTATTCCAAGGGTCTTTGTAAAAACACAGCATTTTAGTATTTTCAGAGTTTTGCAGCCTTTGCCTCCATAAATTAGAAAACTTGATGCTGACTTGCCAGGTCTTGAACTGTCATTCTACAAGTGCATTTGGCAAAGAAAATAGCAGTCAAAAACCTTTTCTCTGTCTCTGCAGTCGATTTGTTGCTTTGTTCCATCTTCTACTGGCTCCCAGCACAGCTCAGAGGGAAGCAATGACTGCCCAGCACAGCCAATGGCCCAAATATTCTCTGGTGAACACTGGTGCAGACACATGGAGGTCCTGAACAGGGACTCTTCATCAGGAACTGTAGGGATAGGACAAGGAGCAATGGGTTCAAGCTGAAAATGGAGAAATTTAGGTTAAATATACAGAAGAAATTCTCCCCTATGAGGGTGCTGAGGCCCTGGCACAGGCTGCCCAGAGAAGCTGTGGCTGCCCCATGCCTGGAAGTGTCCAAGGCCAGGCTGGACAGAGCTTGGAACACCCTGGTGTCCCTGCCCATGGCAGGAGCGTGGAATGGAATGGTATTTAGGGCTGCTTGCAACCTAAACCATTTCATGATTCTCATTCTAGGACAGAGTCAATCTGGGTAACTTGACACAAATTTTCTTTGTCTTAAGTTACCTGTCCAGATCTTTACACAGATGTCCTCAGCAGCAAGCCAAGGATGACATTTTCACTTTGCTCCTCCTTTGACTTTTTTTTGTCTATACCTAAAGCTGACTTTGCAACCCAACATCAACAGCAGCTGCCTCTGGTGAGCAGTGATTGATATCCAGGAGGATTCTGGTCTGGGCCCTGCATGCATGGGCATGGACAGAGCTGAAGCTCAGCAACAAATGTGGAAAAGCTGCAGAAGTTTTGTTTAGTGAGTGTGGTAGAAAAGAAAATTAAGATTTTGTTGGGGGGGATGCAGTCTGTGAGCTGCCCATCAGATGTTCCTCTCCAACCATGGAGAAAGGGGCAGCCAGCTGTGCAGATGGGGGACATGGGGACAGTTTTGAAGAGGGAGATAAGGAGGTCTGAGACCCATTGGCTGGCAGCAGAGCAGAAATTGCAAATAGCACAGTGTGGGCTAAAAGCAGAAGTGGCCAAAAGCCAGCTGTGGCTATGAGGGACTGTCCTGCAAGCTGCTCTGGGCCTCTGTCCCGTGGAGCCTGTCTCCTCAGAGCATCCCCAGGGATTGCTCTCTGGGTGGCAGAAAGGGGCTCGGGGTTTTCTTCTCCCCTGCTGTCAGGAGGAGTTACAGCCTGCAGTAGGAAGGCAGCAGCAGTATTAGTAGTGGAGCAGAGGCCTTTGAAAACACCAATGGAGTGGAAGGATGGTCTGGTGTGGCTGGGCCTTGCACCCTGCAGGCAAATCCTCAGAGTCTTCCCCTAGCTGAGCCAGGACACCAGTCTCAACCCCTGCAGCACCAGGGGCTGCTGCTTCCAGAGAAAAGGCAGTTTCCGCTGAAATTCCTGCACTGACTGCCCTGGCCAGAGGCCAGAGAACTTGTGGTCAGAGTGGAGAGTCTTCTCAGGTGATGTAAATGTGCTGGAGGTAATTGGACAGCACACAGTGACCTGCTCTCACTCAGTTTTGCTACTTTCAAGGGTTTGCAATCCAGTTTTCAGGTCTTGGCAAAAGGTAAAGCTGTTTTTCCTTGTTTTTCAGGGATCTCAAAGGCCCAAACAAGGAAAGGGATTATTTGAGTGTCTCAGGAAGATAGTGGCACAGCTGGAATCAGGGGGGTCACCCACTTGCAAGCCTCCCTCCCCACAGCAGCTCTCCCCAGCACACATGCTTGTGAAGCACATGTTGTCACATGTGTCACAGGAGGTGTGGGCACACCCTGCCCACGACAGGACATGGTCACTGGACTCCATGTGCACCATCCCCAAGAGCTGCCTGACTCCCAGCTGTGCTGCAGACACAGCAGAGGTGCTGCTCTATGGGCCCCTCATTTAACAGGGAAAAGCAGAATGCAGGTCCTGGGCACCAAGCACAGACTGTTTGCATTTCTGTTGGTCCCAGGGAGCTCCCTGGCTTTGGGGTACACTGCTCAAAGCATGGCTGAGGCATGGCAGGCTGCAGAAAGAGCAGGTGAGGTGTGCTGCATATCACACACTGGCCAAGTGGCCTCTGCTTGTTTAGTCTGGGGGTGCCACAGGAGCAGCCCTGAGTGTTCACTTCCTACCTCGCACTCTCACCAGGCATCAGGGACAGTGATTGTCTCCTGGAAGCCAACTATCCATGTCCCAGGTCATTTTTTGGAAGATGGATTGGCGAGGAGCTGGGCAGGTGTTGGTTAGGGAGCAGAGAAGGCAGCACACACAAGACCGGTGGTGATGTCAAACCTTCACACTTAGAGCTTGCAGCAAACATCATCTCCTGGAATCACATGCAATCAGTGTCTTTTCATTGAAAAAGGTACTTCCTGAGCCTCTAAAGGTTCCAAATCCAAAAAAAGGCAAATAATAGAAACCAAGTATTCTTCATTGTTAACCCTTTTCACCAAGCAAGCTGACAATACCAGAGTCATGAAGGCATAGTTTTGTTGGGATGAAAATTAAATTATAGGAGCTGGGTGCTTGATGTAATCTATTTATTTATCAAGAACACACACTGGGGCCAGTTCCCCTGTTCTCTGCAGAACAAACACCAGCAGCCCTGCTCCAAAATCCCACACCTGCCCCTCCAAGCCCAAAAAACCGTGGGCCGTGTCCTCTCTTCTGTCACCAGGAAATGTCTCCCAGGCAAGCTCCACCACTTGCAGCCTGACTCCAGGACTTAATTCTTCAAACCCTGCACCTCCACAGCTTCCAGTCTGAAGTTCCCCCACGGGATTGGGCAGCAGCTATCAGAATGGTGCTTCTTACAGCTGGTTGTTAAGAGGGGCTTGGCTTTTGGAGACTGGACGTGTTTGGAACCTAAACTGCACCCATTGCTGGAAAGGAACTGGAGTACACTGAGATGGTTGCCTTGAAAATCTGATGTCTCTTCAAGATAAATTAATATATGCCTCATTCTGCACACATGTGGGGCATTTGAAGGCTGGAGATGGACATCTCCAAAAGCAAGACTGGAATTCCTTGCAGTATTGTGACAGGAATGCACTGATGCAGGTGGATATAACAAGGAGGTAGGAATGCACTATCTGATGGAGCACAGAAAACTGGAGCACTGCCTGGAGTCCAAGAATTATTGAGATATTAAATTAGTAGACTTATTCCAGAATTTTTCAGAGGCTCAACAGGCAGATCTGAACCAGAATACTCATTCCTGTAGTCTCAGGGTGATTCAGTGCTCATAACAATTTGTGTTTTGTGGTTTTCCTTTGCATTTCCAAGCAGAAGTCCACTTAAAAATGGTATTAGAGCACCAGGACCCCTGGCAGCTGTGAGCAGAGGTTGTCACTTCCTGCAACCAGGCCTGGCTCCAGAGCCATCTTAAAGCCTTCTGTCCACTCCCAGCCCCCAGCTGTGAGCACAGCATGTCACACTGTGCTTCCTCCCATCTGCCTTCCATGTGCTGGGCACCATTCCCTGTGCTTCTGCTGGAGTTTGGAGATATCTGTAGCAGCTAGTGCAGAGTAACACTGTTCAAGATGTTCTTCATTCCTTCTATGTTTTACTGGTTTTGTTTGAGATATGAATAAGGGTGTTAACCTTGTAAAAGTGTAAAAAACATGTGCAGCAGTGTTCATCCATGGTTGGGGCCTGCACCTCCCACCAGCCCCTGCAGCATTTTGTGCCTTTTCCCTGGTGCCTCCAGGACACCTGTCAGATGTGTCCCATGTGGCACAGCTCAGTTTCCAGGGGCAGGGGTTGGACTACAAGCAGTGACCAGAGCGAGCTGCAGCTCTCCCAGTTTCTGGTGACAGTGACAGTCCATGTCTCTGCCATCCTCTGGCATGACAGTCCCTGCTCAGGGGTCAGGATGCCTGGAGTGCCTGACTGCTGCCAGAACCCCACCTCCAGCTCAGACTTCTCATTACGAACACTGAGAAGTTGCAGAGGCACTCCTGGTGCCATGAACAGTGCCAGATGGGGCTCCCACCTCTTCTGCACAGCTTAGAAGGGACAGGGACCTGTTGGAGCAAGTCCCAGGCAGGTCACCAGGTTGTTTAGGGAGATGGAGCACAACTCCTACAAGGAAAGGCTGAGGGAATTGGGACTGTTCAACCTGGAGAAGAGAAGGTCCAGGGTGACCCAAGTGCAGCCTTCCAGTGCCTGAACAGAGCTAACAAGGAAGATGGAGAGAGACTGTTTAAAAGGGTCTAGAGTGACAGCACAAGAAGAAATGGATTCACACTGACAGAGGTCAGAGGTTCAGATTGAACATTAGGAAAAAATTCTTCCCTCTGAGGGTGGTGAGACCCTGGCACCTGAGGTTGCCCAGAGGAGCCGTGGCTGCCCCATCCCTGGAAGTGTTCCAGACCAGGCTGGATGGAGCTCTGAGCAACCTGGTCTAGCGGAAGATGTCCCTGACCATGGCAGGCAGGTGGAATGAGATGAGGTTTAAGGTCCCTTCCAACCCAAACCAGTCTGGGATTCTGGGATTCAGCTGGAGCACTGACAGATGGAGAGGCTATGGCATGTTCTCAGCCACATTTCACAAAAACATCCATGAAAAGCAGGTTGATCCAGCCCTGCCAACTGCCAGGAACAGCTTGGGGACCACTCCAAGCGCCCTTCAGGACACTGACCTTTGGTTTGTGGCTGTGAGAAATAGCTCAAGAGGATGTGTGGGCACAGCTGGCTCACAAGTGGGCAGCCATGCAGCCTGCTAAGGAGACAAGAGCCACCATCCATCACTCACCAGAACAGCTTGGGTTCAAACATCACTTTGGGGCTGTGATGGTGGTTTCAGATTCCCCCCACAATGTTCAGCAGTTGCGTGGGTCACGGTAGCTGTGTCAGCTCTTATCACAGTGTAGAAGACTTTGTCTCTGTGCCTAAGTCTGTTGGGGAAATGAAATGCTTCTGATCCCAAAGCTGAGTCTAAAACATGGGGAAGAAATAACACAATCACTGTTTTCCCTCAGAAACATTTTGCACAATTGAACTGCATGAGATAAAAACAGCAAACTGGAGTTGGATGAGAGTGCTGGACCAGCCTAGGGTGATGCTACTTGTCTCATTGTCATCCAGAGTTGCCTCCTTCCACCCTAAAGAACCACAGGGACCTGAAGCAAGTCAAGCCATGGCTCTAAAGATGATTTATACACAATCAGCTACCAGCAACTGTTTCAACCATGATAAGGTGTCTGCCCATATCCCAGGGTGTGTGGCCACATCCTGAGTGGGAAGGCAGTCAAACCCCAAAGTATCCCCTCGGTTACCCACACAAATGCCTCAGTCTCTGTGTCCAAGGTCAGCTCCACTCAAATAGGGCAGAGCAGTCATCTGGAGTTGAGCATGCAGCCAGAGCCTTGCTGTGCCTCCATGCTGCAGGAGACTCCTGCCTGCTGCCCCTTTCTCTGCTGCCTTCAGGCTACAGGTGAACCCCCTCCCAGCCTAGGCTGTACACAAAGAACCTGCCAGCATCATTGGGTCTTATTCTGTGTCCTGGAGAAAACAGAGAAAAAGGTGGCACAATGCTGCTCTGGGGCTACAGAGGACAAGAGGTGCCCACTGCAGCCAATGCCACTGAGCAGAAGAGAGTTCAGCAATGCTGGAAGACAAACAAGTAAAGTATCCTGTGCTGTCCTGTATCTGCCTCATAGTCCTGTGTCCAGCCTCCACCTCCTGCACACAGTGAGGCTCTCCAGGGCACAGCACATGGGATGTGCCCTGTCAAACAGGTATGAAGGATGTGCCCTTTGTACCCATCCAGAAGCTGCTCCTCTCCTGCACTCAGGCATCAAACACTTGGTACAGGTCTGGTGGTCAGCAGAACACGTCTGGTGGTGTAGCAGGGGCAGCAAGAGGTGGTGGCCAGACCTCACCCAGATGTCCAAGGATCCAGCAAGCCTGATGTGTGCTCCTCGCTTCATTATCCTCAGTCTCTCATGGTCTGCACAACTCTGTTGTCTCATCAGAAGTCTGCTTTAAAGGAAATTATTTGCTTTCATTCAGGCTTCCATCTCCTACTCTCAGTAGTCTTGTCTAGCAAGACTGAGATATGGAGCCTGGACATGCTTGAGAGAGAGGACTGCAGATGGAAGGACTCAAATCGTGGAGCAGTCCAGCTCCATCAGCTCACTGGTGCAGCTCCTGGTTCTTCCAGATTACATTTTCTTCCCCAAAAATGCCTCAAAATGCAGACACTGCTGCAGCTGCTTCTCATCTCTCCACAAACACAGTGCAGGATACAGCAGGACACGATGTCTGCCCAATGAAACATGGACTGGAGAGATATTTAATTCCCCCAGAGCCTTCATCTTTCCTGGGAAGAACCATGCCTTGAACTTTCCAAAGGAAAGGTGGGGGTGCTCATATCTGGCTCCAGCAAGCTGCAGGGCTGGAGAGTGCACCTCCATTGGTATCCACTGACCTGCAATCAACCAGGGAATATGCAGGACCACCAGGTCTGATGGCAATAACAAAGAGATGCTGCTCTGCAAAAGTCTGGATCTTGTTAGCACAAAATACTTTCTTCTTTCCATTTTCTTCTGATTCAGATCAGTGCCTGGCAGTACAGTGGGGCAGCACAGAGGGAACGAGAAGATGCCCATCATGATGATCTACCAGCTCTCAGAGGCTGTTTGCCACTTAACTGCCTGACGACTAGGCAGCTTGGCCTCAGGGAAGACAGCTTTAGGGTGCATGGACAGGGTTTGGACAATGCTGTGGGCAGCAGTCCCCTTCCAGGTCAGCAGAACCCCTTCTCTGAAAACCCTGAGGAATCCCCAGTCCATCCCAGCACATCCCTGAGCAGCATCCAGCCTGAATGACACCTGCACCAACAGGCTGGAAGCCTCTGCAACCACACACCCCAGCATCACAGCAGCCTCTTGGCGATCTCTTCCCCGCCCAGCTCTCCTTGGCCCTTTCCCTGCTTTTTTCTTCTGCATTTTAATACGTCGGATGTTACACAAACCCACTGATTGTTTTCCCTTTTGTGCTGCGGCAGACAGACAGGCTCCCCAGACAATAGACAGGCTTCACCGGTGACTGGGAAGGAGAGGTGGAAGATTTACTGCCATGAGGTAATTGGCTGGAGGAATTCGAACTTTCTTTTCTTCCGGAACTGCCTCCATTGTCCTGCCCTGTCAGCAAATCAGAGACAGGGAGGGTCCCGAGCACCGGGTGCTTGCAACAGGCAAGGTTTGCCTTTTGAGTATCAGTTCCATTCACAGATGGCAGCCAGAACCTGAATCCTTGGGCTGCAAAGGTTTTCTGCCCCTGGGTGCAGCTTACCCCACCTGCTTTGACACTTCTTTTGCCAGATTTCTCAACCATGACTGATTGGTGACCCCCCCTTTCCCTTATTCAGAGCATAAAAATGTCCCAACCCTATTTCATTTACCTCATCAGTAAGAATTAAACTTCTCCCTGATGCCTTTGATAGTGCATTAGGACATGACAGGCAGCATCACACGCCAGATCACACAAGTGTGTGGGTGCATGGCAAGAAAGTCAGTGCAAGAGGTGAGGTCTTGTGGGCTGTGTGGGGTGAGGAGGGATCTGTTTTCAGCTAGAAAAAACACTTTTGCAACTTGCAACTGCCCGTGTGGTGCTGTTGAAATCCCTTCCCTTTGTGGTGTGGGTGCAGCAGGCACAGACCAGGAAATGCTACACCAGCAGTACCAACACTTCATCATCCTTTCAGGTGCAAAAGGCCACTTTGTTGGGATCCAAAACTTCAGGCTGCCACCTTTCTTAGATTCTTGACTGTTCCAGACAGGTGCTCTGTCTTTACTGAATGACTGGTTTGACCCAGCGTGGGTTGCAGCTGCACAGCTTTGTCACAGCCTCTCCTGATGACACTGGCTCACTGAGTTTTCCGAGTCCTGAAGGTTGTGGCCCTGGGCACAGCTCACTGCCTAAGTGAGCTGGTGAGAATGCTAACAGGAAGCTTCTGGATGATGTGTTAGGGCCCTTTACCACAGCTCTGCACAGACATTGCTACTGGGTTATCAGGTGGAGACAGTCTGGCAGACAATCTGGGCCAAGAGTGGGAGCATCAGGTGGGGATATGCTGGGGACAACCCCAGCCTGAGACTGTGCACCCCAAAAGTAGTTCTGGTGCCTGGGTGGTGGGGGAAGGCAAATAGATGAAATCCATGTCCAGACTCATGCCATGGCCTCTAATACCCTTCCAGATATCAGTGGGAGATGCCCAGTGGTCTCTCATCTCTGCATGTAACATCAGCCTTGTGGTTTTCTGCCCCAGTAACAGCAGGAAAGCCAGTTTTGCTCAGTTTTTGTAAAGCTCTAGATGCACAGCTTCAATGATACTAAAAGAGCTATTTTAAATTTTATTTAAGCTTCTGAATTGTGTCAAATTCTGGGGTGGCTTTTTTTCCCTTTTCCTGACTTTCCTATTTGCAAGCTCAGCCATTGGAATTCAGGCAGGGATTGCCTGTGAATCCCCCAGAGCCTGTTCTCCTTCCCTGAGTTAAGGTGATACCTCCCTTCTCACTCTGTGCAAATTCATCCTCCTACACAAAATAAAGGGAAGGCAGAACAATTTGCAGGAGGAATTTTTTTTGAGTTTTCATTTACTCAGAGTCTCATGATGAAGGCAAACATTTAATGCTGGCCTGGCCACCAGCAGGGGCTTGTCCATCCCCACAGCTCTGGCATCAAAGCCTTGTCAAATGGAGCCCAAAGTAGGGAAGTGGTCAAGCCAGCTGCCCCCAGGCTGTGAGCACAGGGCTGGGGTGGGCCAGCTCCCTCCATGCCCTTCCTACCTGGCCTGCTGAGTGGCCAGCACAGGCTTCAGGAGCAGTAGCCTTGGCCACAGCCTCTCACGAGCTGACACTGCCGGGCTGATGCAAAACCCATCCTAGACACCCTTCCTAGGACAACCCCATGGCCATATTGTCTGTCCCTCTGCCAAAGTGCTGGGAAAATGTGGCCTCAACTGCCTTTCAATTCTCAGTCCTTGTGCCAGCCTGGCAGCACGGGGGGCTGGAGAGCAAAGGGAGAGGGCTGGGGCAGGGCAGGAGCCCAACTCTTCCTGGCCCCTGGGTTTCTGCCAGTCCACCCAGGTATTTGGGGGCAGGGTGTTGAAGAGGCTCTGAGCTCTGATCAGTGTGTCATGCCTCTGACAGCACCCAGCACCACCCAGCTCCCAGGAAACAGAAGAGGGCAGTTTCGTGCACTTCTTTCCCAACCAACCTAGTTAATAGTTGGCCATGCCACAAAGTAGAATGGTTTGAACTACTTTTGGGACAGGTTGAATACAATTGAAAACCAAACTTCTGTTCCATAAAAGCACCTGCCAAGCCCAGCTCTAAATATAAATCATCTGCTGTGCCAGACCATCTCAAGGCAGTCCTGCTCCAGAGTGAATTATTGCCCTCCGTTCCTGCTTGAGTGCATTAAATGCATTCAGCTCTGTCACGACATGATTGTTCCTTCTCTGCCTTGCTTTGGCACAGAGAACACCACCTCCAAGACAAGTGAACTGAAAGGCAAGCCCTGGACATTGCCCTGCTGCTCAGCAGGTGTTAGGTTATGACACCTTTCCTCGTCTCAAGACAGCCATTCTGCAGATGTGGTGTTGCTGCTCTTTGCAATTTTCAAATTACTTGAAAAGTACTTGGCCTTATTTGAGTGTCTTTGAGAGTCCCAGCCTGCACAGGTAGTCCTTTGTATAAACAACTGCTTCTCACAGTCATGACTAAAGTAGCAGCACAAACCAGACTAAAAAAGCAAAGTGCAAACCTTAAGGGAGGTTCTGCTGCCCCATCATTGCAATGGGCAGCTCCCCTCAGGGCAAGCAGGGGATTAGAACCATAGGATCATAAAATTACAGACTGATTTGGGTTGGGAGGGACCTTAGAGCACAACTGATTCCCACTCCCCTGCCGAGGGAGGGGACAGGGTTAGGGTTAGGGTTCCACCAGACCAGGCTGCTCAGAGCTGCATCCAGCCTGATCCATCCTGTATCCTGCTGAGGGAGAGCATAACCAGAATTCAGGGCACCTGAATCCACGATAAAAGGCACAGGAATGGGATTCTTATTCCCCCACAACTCTTCCCCACCTCTGCTGTGTCTCTCAGCCATTCTGCTCAGAGGAAGGCCCTGCTGACCTGGGGTTCAAAGCACAGGAAAGACAAGGGACAAAACCAGGGGGTGTCTCTGCCAGTTCTGGGCTGGACACAACCATCTCTCTGTGTCTGCCCAAAGTTTTGGCCAAGTCTTTTGGGACTGGATGCAGTTTCCCTCCAGAGGCTTTAAGTGCTGTCTGGGATAGCCTGGGGTGTCGCAGACATCCCTGTGGATGCCATGCAGGACCCCCAGCTCCTGTGCCTGAACACAGCTCAAAATCAAGACCAGGGTTCCCTCAGGGCCTTTCCTGCAGGGGCAATGCCTGGCACCCGCAGGGTCTCAAGATGGTAATTTGCTTGTGAGCAGCAAAAGGATCCCCCTACAATGGCTTTTCTCTGAGTAAGCTTCCTAGAGCAAAAACTGCTTTTCATCAAATGCAAAAGTTTCCAGGCAACACAAAGATGTGGTAGAATTTTTTGAATGAAAACAGATTGGAGATGTTTGAGCCTGAAGTGAAGGATTTTGTTTCAATTGGGGTTTCATTTTACTTTTGATTTTTCCAAATTCAGCCTCGGGTTAGTTTGTGCAGGTGCTGCCTGTCGTTAAATATTGCATTGTCATGGCTTGGCTTTTAGTGAATGAAATGTTTTGATGTGAGCATAAAGCATTTCAATCAGCCATTCAGATATTTTCAACTACAAGATTTATCAAATATGGTCCCCTGTAAGATGTTTCCAAATTTTGCCTACTTCCAAGTAGTGACAGCACAAACTGCACTAAGATTCAGCAGTGCTTCTACTCCAACCCTCCAGTTCACCTTTACTGCTTTACTTGCCAGCCTCAGGACTTTGGGATCAGCTTGTCCCCAGGGCAGTGGTGGAGATGTGGTACTTTGCCATATGGTTTAGCTGATATGGTGGCATTTGGTCAAAGGTTGGACTCGATGATCTCGGAGGACTCTATGATTCTGTACATGATTTGGTGTTACCCCCACTGAAATGTGGCTTCCAATGGGACAGGCAGCCTGGCCCAATGGTTTCCCAGCAGTGCCTTGTCCCAGTTCTTCCCCATCTCAGCAGCTTCTGCCCCCACTCCTGTAGCACTTACCACAGTGACTGTATGGCCTGTCAGAGCCTTCCTCTGAGTTCCTGCCAGCCAGAGGATTACAGGAACAGTTCTGTGTTGCCAAACCCTCTCAGTGTGACAGAACCCAGTCTGCTGACCTGCTCTTCTGGCCCATTCCAGGCTGTGGAGCTCCTGCCTGCCAGCCACAGGCTCAGCCATCAGCTGTCTGTGGTCTGGAGGTCAATGGAGCAGGGCTGGAGACAACAGGCATCAGCTGCAGGGATCCCTGGACAGCCTTGGGTGGGTCAGAGCTGGAAGCAGAGTGGGGATGTGTGCAGTGAAAAGAAACAGGACAAAGGTGGCTGCTCTGGGCCAGATGGGCAAGGAGCTCTTGCACAAATTCAGAGTGGGCACCACAGAAAGAGTGCACGAGGGCTTTCAACTCTCCAGTAGAGGTGAACATTCAAATACTGCCTTTCCTTTGACTTCCAACTGACACTTTTCCAGAATATATGGGGCCAAATCTACTTTATGCAGACCTCATGCAATTAAAGGAAGGATATGGGTGACAGTGGCTACAGAGGCCCCCAGTCTGCAGCTGGAAGCTTGTCTGTGGCAGCTGTGTGCAACCCACACCACCTTCCCCTCAGCCTGCTCCTGAAAGGAGAGTCAGAGCTCTGTGACCCGGGCACAGGTACCAAGCTGGTGGTCTGAAAGCCAGTCCCAGCCAAGTACATGCTTAGGAAGCACTTGGGTCACTCGAGGTATCCAGCATACTCTCAGCCTGCACCCTCAGGTGTTTGCTCATGGAAATTCACCAAGAGACTCTAGGAGCCACAAGAAGACAACTTTCAATAACCTCTGCTTCTGTGTTGCTTTCAACCTGTCTGGACCCACTGGCTGGTGCTGGGAATCAGTGATTTAGGCACCCTTGAGCCAGATGTAGCACTGAACAATCACCCTGAATAGTCACAGAGAGATTTATTCTTTGTTAATTTGTCTTGTATCTTTGTCTTGTGTCTGTATAGAGAGACTCCATAAAATTATTTACCAGCAATTTGTGCATTAAAAGTGCATCTTCCTACTGCATCAAACCAGCATCATGCTCTCTGTCCCACTCTTCCTCACTCATCTCCTGCAAGCAGAGGATTCTGCTATCTGCACGTGTACATTGACCCAGATCCTTACACCCTGTTCCATCTCCTGTGATCTGTCTGCTTCACCAGTGCCTGCTTTTTTGGTACCCTTCAACAAGCCTTGCTCTCCAGGTGCATCAGTTACTCTCCCAGGAATATTTCCATAGAAAGTCATTGCTGTTCCCACCACATGGGCTCCAAGAGTGGTTTGGCCATCATGCAGGTGGCACGAGGTGGGCTGTCAAGCCCTTCACTCTGCTCTGGGTGTAAACTGCCCACAGTGGTCTGGAAGCTGTGGGCAGGACATGGAGCACAGAGGGCCCTGTGGATAAGCTGCTTTCTGAGGTACTGCAGGTACCAAAACAGCTCCAGTCTGCTGGCAGGAGCCTCTGCCAGGGAGTTTCTGGCTGCCTAGAACAGCCCTGGGACTGATCTTGACCTGCTGTCCTGGTTCCATCCAGAACTGGGTATCTGGGAGGGGACACATTTCCAATACTCATTTGGTTTCAAGGACACTTGTGTGGGGAATGCTACGGATGCAGCAGTTGGATTGGTTTGCTGTTTACTGCTCATTATCTTGTTCAAAAGGCTTTGGCTGGGCAGCAAAGAGGAAAATGCTCCTGGAGTCACCTTTCCCTGGTAGCTGTTCTGGGTTAAGAGAGTAATTCCACAGGAGGAATTTTGTCTGCAAAAAGCCTGGCAAGTGGGGACCTGAAATGCAGCAGAGACCTGGAGGAGGACAGGGAAAAACCCTACACTCTGGACACGAGGGGATGGGAGGTTTTTCTCAGGGGGTCTAGTGGAGATCATTTAGTTGCCAAAAGTCAGGATGTTGCTGGGCTGTGGCTGTTCCAAAGGACATGGTGGGGAGAAAGGACGTATACTTGCAATCTTATTTTTCTTGCTTTAAAAAGATGTTCCTTGCTCTTATTCAGGCCCCACTATTTCTTTTTAGTTTAGAGGTTATTTTAGATTTGATGTGCTCACACTAATGAAAATGTTAAGGTCAACCCAGCTCATCCGCTTGCCAAATCTGAATCCTATTAAGTTAGGCTAACATGTAAAAAGAGTTTTAAAGAGGCTGAGAAGTCCTGCTTTGACATTTTCTGGACAGAAAGCATTTTTCTTTTCAAATGTCTTCTGGTTTAGAATGTCCTTTCTGGGATGATTTTTTTTTTTAGTGTCAACACAGAAGAGGGGAAAAGAATCAACATGGTTTTTATGATTTTGATCAGCCCAAACCAATGCCTTCTGGACTTCTCTTTCATGGGAACCACCAAAAACATGAACTTGCAGAATGGTAACAGAAAAAAAAATGTGATTCTTGCCCAACATCCAACTCAAAGCAGGCAGCTGCACTGGCTGCTCTGTCTGGAAGGTGGAAGAGGAATGGCAGGAGGCTCTGTCACCCTCCCCCTCAGTTTGATGTGTGAGATTCCCCATCTCCAGCTGTGTGATGGGCACAGAAACCACCATGGCACTTGTATACCTGCAGCCAGAGGATGTCAGTGCCTGTCATGCTCCTCAGAGCTGTATCCAGCCAGACAAGCCATCTGCTCCCTGCCTCCTCCCAGAACAAGAGCTTTCCCCTGGGATTGGCATGTTCCTCAGGAGCCCGGACAGCTACAGACAGGGGACAGAGCCCAGGGAAGAAATCTCCATGAGGTCAAGGAGTATTGGGACAGCACTCTCAGGCACAGGGTGAGATGGTTGGGGCTGTCCTGTGCGGGGCCAAGAGCTGACTCGATCTTTGTGGGCCCCTTCCAACTCAGGATATTTTATGATTCTGTGATTCCATGACACACTATGAAAAATTCACAATTTTGCCTATTTGGAAAGAGTGCCCTTATGTGCTGATCCAAGGCTCATTCCTGCCCCCTGGCACAGGGGCTGCTGTTCCTCAGCCCTATCTCCTCCATCTGGCTGCAGCCTGTTGTGCCAAGTGCCCCGACCTTCCACCTGCCCTGGGCTTGCACCCCACACCTTCCTGTCTCCTCTGCCCTTCCCCTGGCAGCCCCTGTGGGCCCTGGGGTGGGATGGCATCTGCTGACAGCCCTGACCTGGCTGAGGGTTTCTAGAAGTGATTTCTTCTGGTTCTCACACCAGCCATTCCCAGGGCAGAAAAGCATCACTGCCCTGCTCAGCCCCTTTCTGCTCCCACGCTGGAGGGCACCTGGCAAGGGGCACAGCCAGGGCAGGTTCAGCATGAGATGCAGAAGCCAGAGTGTCAGCAGGGCTTTACTTGCCAAGGGTCACTGCTCTCACTGCACAGACCCAGCTTCTAAAGACCTTCTGGGGCAGGAATGGGCTTAATCTCACTCTGGCAAGCTGGCCTTGGCTCAGACTTTATTATTGAAATATTGTGGAGATCTGGGATGGGGCCTACACGTGGGGGATGATCTAAGATGACTGATCTATTTTCAAACATGGAGAGGTGGGAGTAGAAACACGTTCTGCTCTTGCCCATTGCAGTGATATGGGATTGAAGCAGTGCTGGTGCCTCCAGATATGGTGTGATGCAAATGAGCTCTTATTGCTTTGATGTCTTTATCTTCCCTGTCTCCTTCTCTTTATGGAGACTACCTTTAGTGTAGTTTTCAACCTGCAGGCTTTTAGGAAGAATTTCAGCTGGTTCTATAGCTCCAGGTACCATTCTATCCTCAGCCCCAGCTTTGCCCCAGGCAATTCAGGCATTTTGTGGTGACCTTGGAGATTTCAAGATAAAGAGGAAAAGAGATAGTGAGAACCTTTATGAATCACTCTGGTATAATCTGAAGCATTTCTAAAACCATCATTTATTGCCTTTGGGCTTCTTTTCTGGTGGTAACAGCGCATTTTTACTGGATGCTAATGAGAGTGGCCAGGAGAGAGGCACAGACAGTCCTCAGCACCCAGGGATTTCAGGGTGTTTCATGCCTTACAAGAATAGGCCTATTGCTGGGCTTTTCCGGGATAAGGATGGGAATTTCAGTCTGGTTTGTTTGGTTCCCCTAGAAATCAGACTGCTGGACTGGGAGGCCTTAATGCTGTAATTGTGCAACTAAGTAATCAAAAGGATACCAGGTCATTAGCTTCTCCTCACAATCGCAAATATTTCTGCTCACCTACCTCAGTGTAAAGAAGGAGTTTTTAATAGTCAGGAAGCCACATGTTCAGCACCAAAAGAGAGAGGAGCTAGGTTGAGTCTGAGCTGGGAAGAGAGCACATTAATATCCTGAACATCTTGAAAAATATGAATATATTTGTATAGCAGAGCATTTTAGGGGCTGAGAAGACAGTTACCATCCAGGATTCTTAGCAGCTTCCTGCTCAAACCAGGATCTCAGTCAGATTTGTCCTTTGGGGTGACTTTGCCTCCTTACAAACAGGGAGCAGGAGGTCCATTTCCCAAAGTACTGAAAGTGTTGTCCAGTGACTCGGGCCATGTCTGTCATCATTTCCAGCTGTGGCCACACGCACTGGATTTCACTGAGGTACCAGGGAAGCCAGAAGCCCATGTGGAGTACCCCACTGTGGGCTCTGTGAAGGTCCAGGAACAACAACCTGAGCTTGCAGAAACCTTGCAGAACAAAATTCTTGAAGGCATCTGCCAGAGCAGGAGGACACAGGCTTCTTGGTCTGCTGAGTGACAGAGGGACCCATGGAGAGCACCTCAGGGCACTGAAGCTAAGCACCGGACTTTCTGCCCCTTTGACAGAGGTGGCTGGGGAATGTCTTCTCCCAGCCACAGGAAGGAGTTGCTCTTTCTGTAGGACATCTGTCCTGTGATGCCTCCCAGGAGAGCCTCTCTCTGCCAGCTGTGTGCAATTTTCTATGGCCAGATGACACATCTGCCTGAGGTCTCTCTTCTTGGCCTCAGCCAAACCCTACTCCTTCAGTTTCCCCTTCAAACCCTCCTGGCTGAGCAGCCCTGGTCCTGTTGTGTTACTCTAGGGGGCTTCAACCTGTGTTGCTTTAGGTCTGTTGGCTTCTGCCTGCATTAATTCCCATCACAGCACATCTCTGGGGAAACACTTTGCTTTGTGCCTGGGAGACACACATCAGGAGCTTTGGGGCTCACGGGCAGGGCTCATCTTCCCCCAGTTTTGTGGGCAGCTATTAGATGCCTTGAGCTTGTGATAGAGGCATCAATCCTGCTGTCCCTGGAGGACCATCCTGGGGATGTTGCTCAGGCCTATCTTGGGAAAGGGTTGCAGAATGTTCTTTGTGCAGCCCCCTTACAGCAGCATAAAATCCTGCCCTGTTGGCCCAGAGCATGCACGTCCACAAAGCCCTGCAGGTGCCTTCTCTGCCTCGTCCCAGTGGGGCTGCACACTCCCGCAGTGACATCCACGGCTCCATGGCTCAGAGCACAGCACCACAGCCTGCCCCAGCAGTGATGCCAAGGATAAACCCCTTTGATCTTTAAAGTTCATATCATCCCTGAGCTAAAACTCTGTGGTCACCATCTCACAGCACGGGTGGAGAGCGTGGCAGGCAGTTACACAGGGAGCACAGAACAGTGTGTGTGTCACCTCATTTTTTGTTAAGGAAGATCAGCTAGCTAATCAGTGAATAATCAAAGGTTGTTCATGAAAGAAGGTGACATCAAAGCAAATAATTTAAGGAACCCCTCGAGGGCCAGAGGAGTTGTAAGGTCTGAGGTGGAATCACATGAGCTCAGTTTCCATGAACTGTGTCTCAGTTTTCCTGCAGGTACAAGTTAGAAATGCTTATGATAAATGTTTAGAATTAGTTGGGGAAGGGGGGAAAGTTAAATCACACTAATTATAGCCATGATGGCTTTGGTGCAGTGCCATTTGAAAGCATAGGTATTTTCTACACCTAATGCAAGAGGCATTAAAAGGCACTGCTTCTTGGGTAAGCAGGGTGATACAAGAGCAGAGTTTCAATTTTGGGAGTAGTAGAGTAGTTCACTCTACTGGCAGCATTCCAGACCACAGCCATGAAGACAAAAGAATTCCTGATTTTATTTGATATTTTGTAGAGAGGACAGACAGGCAAGTCACTGGGGAAGGAGGAACAAGGGAGCTCTGGGACAGGAGAGGGATGTCCCAGAGCACCACTGCTGAGTGGTATCATGAACTCAAAGGCAAGAATCTGGACAGTTCCTCTGCAGGTCCTACACTGCAAGCCTGGATGAAGCTGAAGCACCCCATTTCTTCTCCTTTCTAATTTCTTTTAGAGTTTAAGGGACTTTGGGATTTGAATCATATTCTTTGTGCAGTTCTGTACTGCCTGCTCTGGTACAGACCTCACCTTTGGAATGGTTTCTCCAGTGTAAATGACAAGAGCCATGCATAGACATGAGTGATCCAGCACTTGTTTGGTTTCCCTGGATCCTCAGTCACTCAGAATAGAGCCCTGGCTTGGAAAGTCAAAGTCATTGACACAGCTGAGAAAGGTCAGAGGAGCTCCTAACCCATTTAGTCCATGGATCCCCATTTCTTCTGCTAGATGCTGCAGAAAAAAATAACCCAACAAGGTTCAAATACCATGGGTTCCTTTTAAATTAACTAAATGTGGCTGACTGAAGTAACCACCCCCAAACACTTGAAGAGATAAACAGCTTCTCTGATTGCTCTGACAGGAAGCATT
Source organism: Phainopepla nitens (assembly GCA_013400175.1). NCBI lineage: Eukaryota > Metazoa > Chordata > Aves > Passeriformes > Bombycillidae > Phainopepla > Phainopepla nitens. The sequence continues at coordinate 195,478 of VXBQ01005387.1, read as the reverse complement.
TCCACCCTTGTATGTGTTGGGGATGTACATAACATAAGAAACCTTACTAAGAGGAAAAGCACGAGCTTGGGAAAACACAGCAACAAGTCAACAACATCTTTAAATGAGTAATAAGTCAAATATTTACTCCCACAACACTTCAGGCAAGAATCCTGTGCCTCAGCTTTCACACAAGCATGGACAGCCTGTGGAGAAACATCTCGTACTTTTGTGGCTAGAAAAATCACCGGGTCCAGGGCTGTGCTTGGGAAGTTTATTTCCAGCCCTTGGAGGAATTTGTTCTTCCTTCACACCATTTGTCCTTGCACATTCCACGCTGTCCTCACACCATGGCCAGGCCAGGAATTCCACCAAGCCCCATCGGGTGTGATGTCCCCTGCTCTGGAGGAGCTGTTGAGGGGTCCCTGCACGATGTCACACTGGAGAGTTAATGGCAAAACTGAGTCCCTGGAACCTTTGCCTTGCTGTTCATCAGCTGGCAAACCAGTGCCAGGATTTGTGCTCACACAGTGCCCTTTTCAGGGCTGTCAGCACAGATGTATTACACTTGGGTCCTGCAGGACTGCAAGCCACTAGAGCGTTCAAACAGCCAAAACATCAGCGACTTTGAAATAATATGACTCAAAATATTTTCTGTGTAACAACCTTGAAAATACAGGCTGGGCTTTTCTTCACTGCCCAAAGAGATGGTGGGAGAGAGCCCCTTGTCTCAGACCTGCCCGTGGCCAGGAGCCCCAGGGCTGCACGAGGGTGGGAGGGAAGGAACTGGGGCTTTTAGAGAAAAGCCACATGCTGTGGAGCTGTGAGGCTGCCAGAGTGATGGGATAATGGTATCTCTTCTCTGCCTTTTGGAAGATTTTTTTCCAGTGTATTTTGAAACCAGTGTATTTTGTTCCTTTTAGGTATGGATCAGGGCAGGAGGAAAGAAATGTCCAAGGCCAGGTTGGATGGGGCTTGAAGAAACCTGGGATAGTGGAAGTTGTCCCAGCCATGGCAGAGGGTGGAACAAGATGAGCTTTGAGGTCCTTTTCAACCCAAACCATTCTGTGATTCTGAAAGATATTTGACCTCCCACATCCTCAGCCACCTACGGCCCTGCTGCTGGGTCTGCACATCCCTGCAGCCACCACCCACTCAGGTGTGCAGCTGTCCCCTTCATGCCTGGGGAACACCTGGGCACACAGGAGGCAGCTCCATGAGGCTTGGAAAGTGGCTCCTGCAGCAAGCAAGGGGTACTCTCTACACTGCCAGCAGAAGGCAACTTAAGGAATATGTCTCAGAATTTCAAGGAGATCTTGGATGTTTCAGATCTGTGTTTTCTTTCACAGTCTTTCATTTTACATTATTTTTCATTATTTTCACATTGTTCCACAACATGTCAAAACATCAGACAGATTCATTACAACACAAACAGGAGACACTTTGATGTAGGAAAAAAATATTTTAATGGGTGCTAAGTAGCAACTGCCCTTGGGGGTTTAAAAATAAAAATAGAAACAGCACAAAATAATATTTTAACCCTTGTATCCCAGGATTACCAAAATATAGAATGCAGCATTGCACACAGAACAGTGCAGGCAATAATTTTCTTTTTGTACTCATTCCGAAAACAGAATTTTGAATTCTCATAGATTTTTGGTGAGTTTTCTACTACTTCTTTGAAGAAGAGAAAGTTACAAAGAAAAAAGTGAACTTCTCCAGGAGTATTTTCAAAAGGGCTCACGAATGTGTGTGGTTTTGTCACAGGACACATCTCCAGAGAAAATGCAAAGACAGCTTCCAACCTTCCTATGTCACCCGCCTCCACCAATGTCAAACAGAGCTGGTTAGAACATGGTGGTTTGGGTTTTTTTGTGGAAAATGGTCAAAATGTAAAAGCCTATGCCCCCTAGGTGTTCTGCTCTTTACCAGCAAAACTCAGGCATTTTTTAACTGAGGAATACAAAGGCATCTCAATGATTTCTCAGTGAGCTCAATTTTCAGTGAAGCAATTTCCTATCCAGAGCCCAAAGCCAGCTGAGATGCTCCAGATCATTTGATATGTGACTTGTGGGATCTCAGGTGCTCTGAACAGATGGAACAGCTCAGAGAGGCCCCTCTTGTATTGCTGGGTTCTCCTGAGGGTCTTTCCTCCTTCATGCTTCTGTCCTTGTCCTTGGCACAAGCCTCCTTCCAATGCCAAGACATTCCCAGTGATGCTGGGAAGACAGGGAATGTTCTTCCTTGGGCTCACAAGTCTGTGAGGTTTACAGAAGGAAAGAGTAAATAAATTGCCTTTATTTTGTTGTTGTTTCTCCTCATTTTCCCATCACAGTCATCAGCCTCTGCTATTTAGTGCAAGCTCCCAGGAGCACAGTGACAAAGAGCAGCCCCTTCTGCCTCACACAAGGCTCTCCAGCACCCAGATGACACTGCCCATGACTGCTTTGCTCAGTAGGGGATATGTCCTGTCTATTCCTATTGGTTTTAACCACACCAGCTTTTAATTCAGCCTCATCTTACCTCTTAGCTTTAAAGGTCAATGCTCCCTTGCTCATGTGGACACAGCCTGGTCTAGGTTGGGGTAAGCAGCTGCCCATGAGGGCAGGGTTGCAGCTCTCAGGTGTCAGACCCCAAGGACACCCTTGGAACCCAGAAACATCCTTGTTTTTCCCAAATACCAGCTTGTGTATTGAATCACTCGAGACAGTCCCAGCAGCTGTCATGCCCTGAGAGAGGAGACCTCTGCACAGGCAGCTCACAGGGACTCTGTAAAGTGCAGAGGGCTCCTGACTCAGCACCACCCTGGACCCTTTGGGTACCAGCACAGTCTGCTCTATTGGAGCCTAAACAGAGGAACTGAGCCTTTAGCTGGAGATGGCAGAGTGAGACAAGCACAATCAGCCAGGTTCCTTCAACAGGTTGCTTCAGTTTGTCACCCACAGAGCCTACCTCTGCCCCTCAGTCCTGGTGTGTTCTCTGGTTTGTACAGTGTAGAGAAAGCCAGTCCAGTGGGATGTACCCCTTCTCTCAAGGGCTGCTGTCTCCTCAAAAGCAGATGTCTGTCCACACACTGGAAAAGCTCCCTGTGGGGGCTGGCATGACCATGGTGACAGAGAGATGCTCTTGGGCCCAAGGACATACTGTCCTATTCCAGTGTCACGGGGTTTCCTGTTCACTCTCCAAAAATTGTGAGACAGCAATACTGCTTGTGCTGTTGGGAAATGTCCTAATTTGCTTCACAACTTGCAGAAGCTCAGGCAGACCACCCTGAAGGAGCCAGCTCACTCTGGCTACTCCTCTCCATCTCTCTGCAGGCAGAGCCTGGGCTGTGATCAGATGCTGAAACGCTGTTTGCAGAGGCTTCTCACCCTCCCACTTAGCAGAGAGTGGACACAGAGCCTGGCACTGAGGTTTATTCTATGCAAACCACTGCATGACTGATCAGAAACCTCTGTCTTTCCTTCCTGCCAGAGACCTGAGCATGAACAACATCAGCCAGCTGCAGCCCAGCGCGCTCCGACACCTGCGCTTCCTGGAGGAGCTGTGAGTAGGGGGCAGCCTGGGAGGGGAGGGTCGGGGTCATGGGGGGACCCTTCAGAGGCTCCTGCAGCCCTGGCCACAGCCTCCAGTGCTGTTACTGCAGCTACAGGCTGAGATGGAAGCAGACTCTGTGCTGGGACAGGGTTTATTTGCTGCTCCAGCTTAGGGGTTTCACTGAGCTCGTCACCTTCAGGCTGAGGTGATGAATGTGTCCAAAGCCAAAATAAAAGAGGACCTAATCTGCCATTTGAAAATCAACACTGTACCCTTGAGCAGAGCCAGCAAACAGAGCTTCATGCACCCTTCAGCAGACAGGGTCCCCCTCACAGCCTCCTGCAGCCCAGAAACACATTAACCCTGATAGAATTCTCCTCGAGCCAGGTGTTATGAGCTCTTGGAGGGTCTATCACTGTTTGGGTTTTTGTCCTGTAAATCCCAGTGGCATAAAATAAGCAGGATGGGCACCTTGGGTAATGTTGGAAACAAAAAAGGTTTATTAACTGCGAAAATAATAAACTCTCTACAGAGAAAAAGCCAGTCAGAGACAAAAGGGTCCTTGTCTCCGCTAAAACACCCCAAAAATGCCGTCAAGGTTCCTTTGTCCAGTGCTTTTAGTGGTAACTGTCCAGGTGGGTCTTTTGGCACTCATCCAATACAGGTAGCCCCAGGAGTGAAGTCCAGGGTGTCCTATGAGGTGTCCTGGTTCAGAGCACTTCCAAATTGGGAAAGAAAGTTCTGGCTTTTTCACCTTTCATGGGGAACAAAGAGAACTGCAAGTCCCTTCCCAATCTGGGCATCAATCTGTCCTGGGGGCTGCACTGCTACCAACCCCTGGGCAGTTTGCAGTTCAGATGGAACCCACCCTGGAAAACTGAACTCCAAAACATTTTCCCCAGAGGCTGAGGTGTCTCACCATGCACCAGTGTGCACTGAGGTCTGAGCAGACACACTCAGACACAGCAGCAGTCTCAGTCCTGGGGATCAGCATGTGGCTGTGTGTCAGAGAAGGAGTGGCCCCACTTCTGAAAGTGTGAAAATTAACCAGCGGCACAAGAAACCACTGGAATCCTTTGTGAGCCCCAAAAATGGGAGCCCAGGGGGCAGATTGTGGAGGTTGACCATTTCTGCATGAGTAAATTGCACCTGTATGGTCTTACTCCACTTGACCATGAGAAATACCTCCAGGTGTTATTCTCATGCTGTTGGTACTTTCGACACAACAGCTTCTGTTGGAAAACACAATTTCTTCAAAACACTGTTATTGCATTCATGAAATACTAATATTAATGCTGCATTTGATGTGTGTTGTAAACTTACTGTGTATATAACAGTTACTGCAACTTAATCTGCCCAAATGAAACACTTTCACTTCTCTGAATCAGATCTTGCCACCACCACAAGGCACAACGCTGGCATTTCATAAATGGTATTTTCCAAAATGTCAGAGTTACAGACATCACCCTAACACCCTGTGAGGGTGGGGAGGCCCTAGCACAAGTTTCCCAGAGGGGCTGTGGCTGCCCCATCCCTGGAAGTGCCCAAGGCCAGGCTGGATAGGGCTTGGAGCACCCAGGGATAGTAGAAGGTGTCCCTGCCCATGGCAGGAGGGTGAAATGAGATGATCTTTAAGGCCCCTCCAAATCCAAATCATTGCAGGATTCTGTGATTTTATATTATAGGTTTTGTTACTTCAAATAGTCTTGTAACTGATCATCATCTGTCTGTATTTTAAATTCATTAGAGTTGTAAGGACCACACTCACCCGAGCCCCACTCCCCAGCAGGCATTTACAGGCTGACAAGGAAGGATTTTTGATTCTGTTTTGGCTTTGAAGCCAGATCTGCCCACAGAAGGTGGGCTCTTCACCACTTTGCACCCCTCTTGCAGCCTTTCTCTTCTCATTTAACATCCATGTCCAAGCGTGGACACCCAGCACCTCCACTGGGGATGCTGAGGCTTTTCACACACACAGACCAGACTCTGCTGTGTACAATTAGCAATTGTCTTGCTGCAAGCAACCGTGTCCTGATTACGTCATGTACAAACAGAGCAGTCTCGACCAGCAACGGATAAATATTCATGGGTTCCAAAAGAGCCAGCTTCCCACAGCCAAAAATAATTATGAATGAAACAGGCAAAGGGGAAAATTTAAAGAGGAAAATCTGAAAAAATAATTGGAAGTTGTTAGATAACATTTTCCTAGAGGTTCAGTGTGTCACAAGTCCCCCTTTGGAAAGGACTAACATCCCAGTTAGGGGAAGAAATGCAAACTGCAGCATATTATATCTATGTATAACAAAGTGCCTGCTTGAATTTGATAGCAGTAAGATAGTAATCCTATTAATGGAAATCAAGTAATTTATATGAAATCAAACAAGGAAGGATTTTACATATTATGGGAAATTAAAAGTGATTCTTTCAACAACAGCTAGACAGGGACAGTTTGTACAGCATTCATAGGGCTGTCATGACCAATAATGCAACTTGCCTGGCATTTCCCCTGCTCTTTTCATTTATATCTTCACCAAATTTTCATCTCACAACATTACATCAGGACCATGATATTCAGGCTGGGACCCTCTGTGCCAGGACATGCATGAGAATCAAGCAAACAAATCCTGCTTGTTTAGACATCCTCAAGGGAAGTTTGTTCAGGTTTCACAGCTCAGATCTCTGCTGATTTCATCTACCTGGGACACATTCCCAGTGTCTGCCAGGGTGACATGCAGCACACGAGACTAAGCCCTTTGTCTTCATCCCCATGGCAGAACTGCCCGTGCTGGGACATGCCAAGTGAGTGAAGAGCAGAAACCCCTGCTGAGCAGTGAGGGAGAGTCCAGGTACCCAAAGCCAGGTACCCCAGCATTAGTGTCTCCTGGGGAGGAGGAAGGCCTGCCTGCCTGCCCTCCTGCCTGTCCCCTCCAGGCAGGGAAGTGCTGACAGTGAAGAGGACTCTGTGCAGCTCATCCTTGCTGCAAGCGCCTATCTTCAGTTAGATGGAAAGCCTTCAGCAGGTTTCCCATCCGCAGGGATTTTGGGTGACATTATGGCCCCAGTCTGCCTTATACACAGAGTCACAAAGTCACAGAATAGTCTGAGCTGGAAGGGACCCACAAAGATCGTCAAGGCCAACTCCCAGCCTTGCACCATTCCCAAGAGTCACACCTTGGTCCCAAGCACGTTGTCCAAATGTTTTTGAACTCTGTCAGGCTTGGGGCTGTGACCAATTCTCTCCCCTGACACAGTATCAGGCCAGTCCCTTGGGTCCTGTCACTGGTCACAGAGAGATCAGTGCCTGCCACTCATCTTCCTCTCAGGGGGCTGAACAGAACAAGTGTCCTCAGCTGCTCCTCACACAGCTTCCCCTCAAGGCCCTTCACCATCTTCATTGCCCTCCTTTGGATGCTCTCTAATAGTTTAATATCTACAATCTTATGTTCCCTATTACATGCTGGATAAACCAGGTGGGTAACAGGCTGGAGCAACCGAAGACAAAATTTACAAAATTCAGTTCAAGGTGAAGCAAAACTGATGTTCTGGGGCCTTGGTCAACGCCAAAAATTTCTTTTAACCTGAGAGAGAAAAAGTAGTTTCATCTTCAGGTAACTTCTTAACACTTACTCAACACTTACTCTTTTACTTTGGGTAAAGCCCTAAAAGAAAATGGTATTTCAAATTATATTTGCTTTATTGCCAAAGATGCCTTAGGTGCTTGAGCCTTATGAAAAAATCAGAGGTTCCTCTGCAAAAAATTTGCCAATTTCTACACAGATTTTCAAACCTCCTTTTCAAGATTCTATGAAGTTATCTAATGTTCAGAAACATCCCAGGAACTTGACACCCCTGGTCCTTGATCTATAACCCTTATCTTCTTCAATTGTCAGAAAAAGCCCAGTTCCTCTGGCTCCTTCTCACAGTTCTCCCCTCCTGCTCTCACCCATGATTCTCTGATTCTATCTTCTCTCTCATTTGATTTAGCCCCAGTAGCCCAGGGTCCCATGAAGGGGAACTGGTGTTTCACACCTTTCACCATTCCTCCTCTTTCTGTTCCTCTATTTTAGCTTCACCCCAGGCTCCTCATGAAAGTGAAGTTTCACAGAAGTCAGAGATCAGCTGGACTCATGGCTGAGCTTGTGCATGGAGCTGGGATTCAGCCAAGGAAAAGGAATAATGGGAAAGGGGAACACTGCTGCAAGAATGGGTGGAGGAAGCACAGGTGTCCCATGGAAAACAAGGACAAATGTGCCTGGTTTCAGTGGTGTGGAGCCCTGCAAATCCAAGTTGCTGGGCCCACTTGAGCCCTGAGTACATTAGTCCTCTGCACACACCCACACTGGGTGGAGGCCTGTGAGGAAAAAATGAGAGCAGGGTGGCACGTGAGGGTCCTGAGGACAGCAGAGCAATCACCCAAGCCACCCATGGCACCCAGCCCTGTGTCCCACAGGGCATTTCTGCACTGGCTCATCTCTGCTCTGGACACCAAACCTGTCCCCATGGGATCAGAGGGGATAGTGTGGTCAGGGCACAGAGGAGGGTACGGGACTGCTCCAGCTCACTCCCTGTGTGGTCTGGGTAAAGTTATTTTCACTGCCAGTGCCTCATCTGTCCAGCAGTGAGAGCAGGCCCTCAGATCCTCAGATGTGCTCTGTTAGCCATTTGTTTTTACCGAGAGCTTCTCAGGGAGGTGTTGTGAGTGCAATTAGTTCTCATGCTCTGGGGATGGCCAGAGACCAGATTCTCCAGACTCAGCTGCCTTCGAAGAGGCAATGGCAGAGGAGCCCTCAGTGGCCATGCACCAGGCTGTGCTCCCCTCTGCCCCCAGCCTCCACCTCCAGAGACAGCAGATGCTGCATGAGCAGGCACGGTCCCAGCCCAGGCACTCAGCAGCCTTTCCCTCCAAGGAAAACCTGCAGAGATAGAGGTGCTCAGAGCTGGGCCTCACACAGGCAGGGAGCAGCCCAGAGTTTAATATGTCTCCTCTTTGTTTCTTTCCTTTTTTTCCTTCTTCTTTTCTTTCTCTCTTTTTGGCAGCAGGAAGATTGTTTAAAGTTGCTAATAAATTCCAGTTAATGAAGCCTGAAAAGCCAGAGCAGGGAGCCAAGAGAAACAAGAGCAATCAGTACAGAAGGAATAGAAAGAGATCTTGAAAGCCGGCCTGGGAATAATAACATGTTGAAATGTGTTCGCCGGCAAGGGCTTTGTTACCGCGCTTTGAATCCAAGCACGAGCGCTCGGTGCCAAGAAGAGAAACTGCAGCCAAAGGCAGGTGTTCATTGCCATTCACCTCTTGCTTCGGGGCACAGCGGCAAGATCAGACCCCTTCCCAGCCACTGGCTCTTTCACCTGCCTCTTCTCGGGCCCCGAGGGCAGGGGGACTCACCGTCACGGGGAGTGCCTCCGAGGCAGCGCGGCAGGAGCAGCACCGCACGCTCAGGACCCGCCGTGGCCTTCTCTGCCAGGCCGGGGGACCGAGCAACAGCACAAAAGCAAAATGAAATAAAATGGAGGCCCATGTGCTGGGAATGTGAATGCAGCAGCCCTCTTCTCCTCCCTTGCACCTGTAAGGGAACCCCCTTCTCACTCCTCTTCCCGTGTGGGTCCAGACACCAAGGGAGCCATCACAGCTTATGAGGCACCAGCACTGTTCTTGGGTACCCTTGCCAGCTGTTAGAGCACTCTCACCCCCTCATCAGCTCCCAGGCCTCTGGAACATCCACTCTGGAGGGTTGTCCCGCACAGGGTCTCGCACCAAGGCAATGTCACTCTTGTAGAAGGCATCACTGCAGTGATGCTGGCAGTGGGGCATGACTCCTTCCGTGGAAGCAGGGCTGGCATTTCTGGGCAATGCTCACATGCGCTGTGGTGAGAAGCTGTTTCTGGAGCAGTGCAATAATGTGTCTGAAGTAGGGGACTCCTGAGACAGCAGCTTTGGTGGGTTTCCATGACACATCAGGCTGGAAAGGTCTCTTATGAAGACATAAACATTTGTAGGGCCATGACCCTGCTTTGCCATGCTGAGATTTGGAGGCAGAATCACTGCTGCCTTGGTTGTCACCTTGCCTGGCACAGCCCTCTGTTTCCAGGTGGCTGTAGCTAAAAAGCTGCTGCTCTGAATTCTTGGCCTCTGTGGTTCCTCCAGGATTCTGCACAGCTCCGGTGCAGAGAAGGCACTGGGGTACAACTCACTGGCAGCAAGGAGACCAGCTCTGGTTCATCCAGGACTTTCTGTCCCCTGGCTGGCACCAGTCCTTGGCAGAGGCTGGTGCTGCTCATCAATTCAGTGGGTGAGCAAAAGCACAGGGAGTCAAAGGACAGTTCCTCTGATGAAGCCTTCCAAAGGTCATCCCTGTGCATGGTGTGAGGACTGTCCTCAGCACTGGCTAAGGTGCAGGTGAGGACAGGAGAGAAAGACTTCTAAGGGATTGTCTATCATGGACATTGACCAGCAAGGCCAAGATATTGCAGCTGCCCAACTCAAATTCAAAATGTTTTGAAAATTTAGAGATTTCCATTCTATTTCTACTCCATTTAGACCAGGGAGCATGTTCAACAACTGAAAAATCCTTGCTAGCTGGGATAGCTAGCCCCAGTTTTCCTGAAAACTGCTTTCCATATGACTAACTCTGTTCTGAGGTACCCCAAGTGGGGCACCAAAACTAGACTCAAAAGTCAAAACTACTCTGAGGGTTTGGAGGGAACAAACTGAAAACTTTTGCAGTTTATAATATAAAGAGATGGTGTGAAGGTGTTCAGTGTCCTGTTCATTAAGGAGCTGTGTATTACTAATATTACTTGGCAGATGAATCCAAACTGGCTTGCATATGAACATTCATGTGGGTTGAAAACTGGCTTGAGGACCATAAACAAAAGAACAAATGCGATCAATCTATCGAGTTGGAACAGGCATTTGAGGGGGGTACAGTGAGCAGAGCTAGAAACAGGCACAGTCTTCTCCTCAGGGATGGAGTGAGACAGCAAAGACCACATTAGAGGCATCTTCAGGAGATACCAGACTAGGACCAGCTGCAGATTCCTGTGTGAGAAGGAAGAGTCCAGGCCTGGCCCTTTTCTCAAATGCACCATGTTTTCACTTGTTGACTTAATTGGCTTCATTCCTGCTTTGCACCAGCACAAGCACAAACTCAGGCATGACACAGGGCCTGTGGTCCCCTGTGTGCCCAGGGGAAGGCCCAGGCTTGGCGTGATGGCACTGTTCAGGCAAGAGCATGGAGTGTCTGGGCACACTGCCTTGAGAGTGTGAGTGCTTGAGAAACCAACCCGAGCAGGGGATCAAAGGGGCGGCCGACACGCTCAATAAAAGTTTGGCAAGGGGAGAATTTCACTGGGATATGGACACACATGTTTGTCCTGTCCTGCCAATGGGCAACGTTCCTGCCTCCTAATGTGAGTGATAAGAGCATCACCGAGCTGCCTGAGCACCTGACATGAGCGATCTTGCCCGGCACAGCCTCCGGGCGTGCCATGGAAGTTGTAGCATGACCAAGAAGCCCAAGATACAGGAGGGTTGAGCCTGTGGTAACTGAACAGCAGCAACCATATGGTGGTAAACCATGAGTTTGTTCCAACTTGGAGTGTATTGGGAATGCAGATCAAAGCCTGGAGGAATGTTCCCAGAAATCATGGGAGTGGTGGAAGGAGGGGGGGTGTGGGGGGTGCAGAATCTAAAATTCACCACGAGCTTTCTGAAGCAAGCCAGCCATATCCAGCTGCCACCCTCCCCTCTTACCTGCCCCTTCTCTCCTTCTTCTATCAGTCACTTTGAATCCAGAGCTTTCTCTTCCTCCCAACCCTATGTCACGGTGTAAACTTTGGGACAGCAGGACACATCACTAAATCAAGTCTATCCTAAAAAGAGCCCTGAGCAGGCCTAGAGCTGAGCTAATGTGCTATGGACCAGAAATTCAGCCCTCTTCCCTGTGCTTAGGGCAAAGGCAGTGCCTCCCTGTCCTTCTTGGTGGGGTTATTTGCTCAAGTCTCCTCCACAGAAGGAGTAAATTAAGAACTGTCTCAGAGGGTGTCACACTGCAGCATCACTTCAAATGTTATTGTTCCATTTTAAATGGAAAGGAAGGAACCATTTCACTGCATTCCCTCTGGGATCTGAATTCTGCAGATATATTCAATGGATGCCTGTCTGCCAAGCAGAGGAACTTCTGGAGAGTTTGAGTGACAGGGACAGAGGGAACCAAGCACTTGGAAGACTACCAAGTGACCATGGATGGAGCAAGGGTCACACACAGCAAGACTTTGATGTCTTGGGTGTCTTACATGGCCTGGCACAAGAGTTAATGGCATGAAAGCAAAGGATGCTGAGGAAGATGTCCAAGANTCCAGGGCCTAAAGGGGCTCCAAGGGAGATGGGGTGGGACTTTGGACAAGGGCCTGGAGGAACAGCACAAGAGGGAATGGCTTCCCACTGCCAGAGAATAGGGTTAGGTATTAGGGATATTGGGAAGGAATTGTTCCCTGTGAGGGTGGTGAGGCTCTAGCACAAAGTGATGGGTTGTGGCTCAGCCCAGAGCAGCTGTGGCTGCCCCATCCCTGGAAGTGTCCAAGGCCAGGTTGGATGGGCTTGGAGCAACCTGGTCTGGTGGAAGGTGTCCTGCCCATGGCAGGGGGTAGAACAGGATGATCTTGAAGGTCCTTTCCAACTTAAACTGTTCAGTGGTTCTATGACATGTTTCCAGTGGTCACCCTTCCTGCTTGACAGGACACCCCAAAAAGCTCACCCATTCCTGATCTGCTCTCGGACAGGTGGGACTGCTCCTTTGCCTGGGACACCTGGCTACCACTTCCAGCATCATGCAGCATCTGTCCTGGGGGGTCTAGCAAACCTCCAAACCCCACACCTCCAGATCCTGTCTGCATGTCCCAGCCGTGCATCCCTCTAAAAAAGTGAAAACTCAGCCTGTGTGCACAAACACAGACATGTCCCACCTCCTGGTCCCTGCACAGAAGTGAGCAGAGCCCATCTTGGATGCCAATGACACTGTCAATTGCCATGGGAGGTGACCTCAGAGAAGTGGTTATGGTTGATGCCTCCCTTTGCACCTGCTCTTGGCTTGGCACGGACCTCTAACTTTGGGGAGAGGAGCTGGGCTGCCCTGGTGGCAGAGAGGAGATAAAGGTATCAAGAGAAGAGCCAGAGGCCAGAGGTGAGCCAGGGACAAGGCACAGTGTCGCTGCAACCTGGCCAAGGACAGAAACATTTGCAGCAAAAGTGAGGCATGGGGCCTTATCTGGGGTTGGGGGATGCTTTGGACCTCTAAATTCACCTGAGACAGGGCTCAGTGAAACCAGGGCATCTACCACAGAGTTATTTTCCCCCTTATGTTCTCTGTTACCCACAGTGCTGAGATGCCACAAGCTGGCTCTGCATGTGTCAGCATCTGGGGCTCCTCGCCACCGTTCTGAGGCCAGCAGCCCCAGCTGGGGCTCCATTTAAGCTTCACATTCCTCTGCTGCTAATCCTGGAGGTCCCAGATCCATTTAGGGACCTGGCAAACACTCAAACACACCCAGGAAAGTGAACAGAGAGGCAAGGAGCTGCCAAGAAAGGAGCCGAGAGGCGCATTTAGCCCGGAGTAGGTGGAGGCTGCCAGCAGTGGAGGCTGGGGCAGCCCGAGCTCCGGGGAGGTGAGGACAGACAGAGCCAGGTAGGACAAGGAGGTGAGGATAGACAGAGCCAGGTAGGACGATGCAGAGAGCAGGCTGAGGATGCCGTGCAGGAACACCTGCCCTCCAGGCAAGCACTCCAGCCTCCCGGACAACACTCCCTCCCATGTGGAAATCAGCAATCAAAAGGAGCAATTACCCCAAATCACAGCCCCCAAGTGACAAATAGCCCAGCCTGCCTGGCAGATCATGTGCCGCAAGAGGCAGGTTACAACCTGCTCACACACATTAAAGAGACGACCCTGTGCTGTTTATGCTGTCAGAGGCCTAATTATGGGACCAATTTTCTCCAGATTCCCGAGGGGAGAGATGAGAGGGAGAGTGCTCGGGCACCCACACACGCCTGCTCTGCCACAGGTGAGCGTGGCTGCCTGAAACACCTTGGTCCCCTCAGTCACCTCTGCAGAGCCCTGGTTCCCATGCACTCTGCTTCCAGCCAGGATTGCATTGCTCAGCCTCCACACTTGTCTCCTTCCTGGACAAAGTGCCTGAAAAGGAACAAAGTTTCATGAATACCTTTGCCAGTGTCTATGCCCAACCTCTTGGGCCTGGTTTGGACTTTCTGTGAGAGTGAAGATTAGCCTGGTCACAAATTGTGTTCCCTGTCTCTGGTTTGGTGATGCAATATTCCACTCCCAGTCAAGTAGACAAGTTTCTTGCCCAAATTCAGTGTCAGTTTAGGGTCTTAATCAGGTTGTTGAAACTGTCTTTATGACTTCTGGCTGATGGGTGCTAGAACTTCATCCATGTTTGTCCTCAGGGGTGAAACAGGAGGAGAAAGAGAAAAGTCACCTCTTCTCTAGGTCAAGCCTTGATTCAAGAGTCCTGGACTTCACTCCTGGCTCCACCACATGCCCCCACCATAGTCCTGATGACAACAGGGATGCAGTTTCTAATGTCACTGAAAAATGCAAACACCTCTTAATTCCTCAGCCTGCTCAAAGCCTTGTTAAAATTTGAGTTCTAAGGTCAGGTGACACTGTACAATGGCAAATCCCATGGGTTTCCTTCAGTAAATTCTGAATGTTCTCCCCTGCTCTTTGCTCTATGTCCCAGATATGTCCCATTTTCATTGTGATGCTGCTCTTTGCTCCATCTTCCTTTCCCATCCCTTCACCCTCATTCATCAGCCAGCATTTAGGGACAGTCCTCCTAGGGCCATACTTGAGCAGCAATAGCTCTCCCCTGCTCCTCTCTCTCTGCCAGGGCAGGGTCTGGAGGCTGATCACTACCTGTGCTGTAATTCCTGTGGACTGGGGAGCTCTGTGTCCATCCAGGAAATGGCTTTAACCCATGAGCTCTCTCTGGATGCTGAAAATGCTGGATTCAAGTCTGGCAGGAGTTGTGATTTTCTTTGTCTGCTCCTCAGGCTGGGCGAGGGGATGATGTGCAGAGGCTGCCCAAGCTCAGGATTGTGGCTCAGCTTGCAGGTGCTGCAGCCTCCTCTTGATGGGACAGTGGCAGGATGTATGAGTTGTTAAGCCTCTGCAGACAAGGGACTGTCATCACAAGAATGTTGAGACATGACTGGCTCTTCTTTTTACTGCAGACGCCTCTCTGGAAACCAGATCACCAGGATCCCAGGGGGAGCTTTCTCTGGCCTCTACAGCCTCAAGATTCTGTAAGTAACTCGCTTCTCTCTGCAGAGCAACCTCTGTCCCTGCCTCTCCCCAGCCCCTGCCACTGGCCATGAGCAGGGACTTGCAGCCATCCTGAGGGGATGCAAGCCTACAAGGAGGTGTGGGGTCAGATGTTAAACCCAGACTGGCAAATATGCCCTGTGGTGACTGGGGAACTGTGTCCCACCCCACAGACTCTGAGCAGGTCCCCCCAGGGCACAGTGTGACAATGTGCCCTGGGAGAATCTGCAGAGGTTCACATTTTGCGTAAAACTCACCAAACCCCCCTAAAGTGGTGTCCCTCAGATGTGGAATCCAGACCCCCCACTGGCCCTCATCTGCTCTGCTGCCATGCTGGGGCTGGGTTGGAGCAACTCGAAGGTACTGCATTCTGGCAGGTTCTGGGGAAAGGTCCTGTGCTCTGTCCAGCTCAGTTGTCCTCACCACAAACCTCTTCACAGCCCAGGAGGCTCTGCAAGGCTCTGGAATGACCTGGGAAGGGTGAGATCCTTGGACAGCCTGACCTCAGGGATCCCAGCCTGTCCCCAGGGGCGAGGGAGGCAGCTGGACACAGGAGCACTGCAGCCACCAGGCCATGCCTGGGATTTGCTAACACTTCTTAATAAAGGTCACTGCAGGCAGGCCACCCGCCGCAGCTGTCCAGTGGGGAAGGTCTAAGAGACAAAGCTCCTCTGAAACTTTGGAAGCCACTCTCAGCTGAGCTGGCTCTACTGTGGCACCTACACTCACGCCTTTCTATGGGCCACGGTGTCTCACTGCTCATGGAGAATCTGCTTTTTGAATCCGTGTGACAGGCCTCAGGCTCTGTGCAGGATGTTGAGGTGGGAGTCCCTTTCTCCCTAAGGAACCATCTTAAAAATCTTCTGCAATAAACATTTCATCCCCAAGGGGATGTTTTGAACTCAGCCACAATGTGAAATTGTTGTAGCTGGTCCAGTTTATGCAGAGAGAGCAGGTACGAACCTGCTCCCAGGATTAGAGAGTATAAGGCTGTTTACTACGTCTTCTGAAGATGTAAAGTATGAATCCTGCCCTAAATCTCAGGGCTTAGAGATTTATCCATCCCCTGCATTAGGCAACAAATCAAAGGAACTGAGGAAAAACCGCAGCTCTCCCACCCAATTTCAACAAGAGGAGCCTTCTACTCTGGGGACGCGGGAGCTTTTAAAGGTGCTTTTGATCAATTCTATTTGTGTCAGGCCCAGGTAAGGACTAATGCAGCGTTACCAGAGCGATGCCTCCCTTCCGGAGCCCGCAGCTCAGTAGGAAGGGGAGGGTGTGCTCTGCTCTCCTGCCCCGGGACACGGGCTCACTGACAGGGCACAGCAGGGACACGCTCACCAGTGACCCCAGAGCAAGGAGAGGCTTGAAGCATCAGGGCATTTCCATCTGGGAAATGGTTGCATCGGGAATCTTGCTCCAGGCTGTCTTGTGAGAGCTGGAGTTGGTGTCCTCATTCTGCAGAACAAGCTCCTTTGTGCTCAGCCAGGCTGTGCCCAGTGACACAGGGTGGCATGTGGGCTGTCATGTCCCTCTGGCTGCAGCCCCGCCTGAAACTAAACCATGTGCCTGCTTAGGGACATGGTTAAATGGTGGAGCTGGCAGTGTTAGGTTAATGATGGGACTCAATGATCTCAGAGGGCTCATCCAGTCTTGGTGATCCTGTTCTCTGACACTTACCCTGAGCCCAAACCTTTCCCATGGGGTGTGCAGAGCACTAGCCCAGCCACAAGGTCAGGGGAGGAGGGTGGGTGCTCACAGTGACTGGTCCATCCAGGCCCTGCCATGAACCTCTTATTTAGCAAAGTTCCTGCTTCCTAAAAGCAGACCCCATGTCATTGAGAGCATTTCACTTTCCAAAGACTCTGATGGTTTTCCTGGCCTGTCTGCAGTGGTATGTTGTGCTGCCATGTGCTCTCACTGTAGGAGATGCTCTGATTACTTTCTGCAGTGTTTCTGTGTGTTCCACTGGAGTGAGGCCTTTGGGGGAATGCAGTGGCAGATCCCTACACCCTCCAGGAAGAGCAGTCATTGACCCTCACCTGTTCCTCTGTCCCTGTATGAGTGAGGGCAGCAGTGAGGGACACAATGGAGATAGACTGGTCCCTGGGAATTGCTGGAACAGGTCTAGAAATGTTGCCAGGACAGATCGTAAGAGCACTGAGCTTTATCACATTAGAAGGGCTCTTGGCCAGGGTGAGGACTCTCATTTATTTCTCTACTAAGAAAAGACTGAGGAAAACCACAAGGTACTGAAGAAGGCAGGTGAAGGCCGCCATGTGTTTCCTTCATGTTGTGTTTACGGTCCCTCAGATCGCTGCAGCAGTGACCTGGTTGGGACTGGTGACTCTGCAACAATTCAGCAGGATCTGCTCCATCTCTCCAGGAATCAGAGGGAACAAGTGTTCCCTCTCAGAGTCTGGTTGTGGCCAGGGGTGGAGAGCAGAGCCTGGAGACAGGGGCTAGATCACCCTGCTCCTTGTGCCCTGGGAGTGACCAAAAATACTCACCCTCTTCTGAAGCCACAGCTCAGTTTCCTTTTCCCTTTGTTGCACTTCTCTGTGCAACATCCTCCCCATCCAAGCCTGCTGAGGGCCAGAACCCACTGCTGAGCTGGCTCCACCAAGATCTCCCTGTATCCTGGAACTCTGAGACTGAGAATATAAATTTCAGCCTAAAAGATTGAGAGGAATTTGGGGCTGCTGGGGAAGTGCAGTGATTCATAGGATGCCATTGTTCCTGTGGGTACTACAGAGATTAAGGATGCAACCAGCTGTACATTGGTGTAACCTGGTGTGCTTTGTGCAGGACACAAGTGTGCCAGGGAACTGGGGAGCACCAGACTGGCCCCAGTTATGTCCATGTCCTGTGGGCTGCTGTGCAGCTGCAGAGAGGACGGCATTTCATGGGACATGAGGTGCTCACTGCACTGCCCCCCATCCAGAGCAAGTCCTTGCTCCCTTAGGGCCAGTGTAACCATTCCTACAGTCATGTGCTTTTCTTTGCACTTTAATCTCCACCAAAACCACATAGACAGTGAACTTTAATCTCCACCAAAAACACACAGCTATTCCCCTCCCCAGAGGGTATCTGGAGAGGGGAATCTGAAGAACCCATGAGACAGGAAACATCACGGAGATGCTGGGATATCAGGTATTGAAAAACAGGAGCATAGACTAAAGTCCTGTCTCCCCACTTTAGGCAGAGCCAAAGCATTGAGTTCATACCTAACCATTCTGTCTCTGCTGAAAATCAAGACAGAAGACGACTCAGAGAGGGCAAGACACCCTTCAGGCCTCACATTGAACTTCCCTGGGGGAACACCCAGCAAAGGGCTGCTGTTGGGCTGGGACCCACCTGCAGTGAGACAACAGCTGTGATGCTTCTGCTGCTCTTGATGCTGGGCAAGCTTTGGCCAGGCCACACTGTCCCACCTGGGACCTGCCCTGCAGGACACGGGGCAGCGGCAGAGCAGCCAGGTGACAACAGGCAGAAGGATGAGGAAATGCCAAATCCTCACCTGTGAGGAAGCTAGAATACAAATGGCAGGGCTGGTAGAAGAGTGGCATTGATNCTGCCTCGCTGCTGCACCCAGAGCCCCTTCCCACGGGGCACACGCTGCCAGGCTGCTGGGACCCCTCTGAGATGAGTGTCACCCACACAGGACGTGTGGCTGGTGTGAATGTGCCCTGGCAAGTCCATAAGCCTGGACTGTGCTGCTCCTTCCATGCTGTGCAAGGGGCGTGAAAGCCCCAGTGCTGGATCCTGTGAGTGTTCTCTGCCGCCCACTGGGATGGGAAACCTCATCCAGGTGGGCAACTGTCCCACAAGGACCAGCACAACCTCTGGGGCTCCTGGTCCTGCATAGGGATCTGTTTCTGCAGCCAAGGTGTGCTGTGGGTCCTGCAGCCCAGTGAGAAGGACTGGGGGTCTGGTGATGAACAATGAGTCTGCTGAGGTCACTTAACCTGGAGAAGAGGGGAATGGGGATGGACACAAACCTTGAAGGCCAAGCTGCTGCTGCAATGAGGAAATACATATTCTCCATATATGAAGACAAGGAATTGCAGGTTTTGGAGTAGATGGCAACAGGGATATTGAGGACATTGTGTGTGTAGATATGGATGCAGTGTCACAGTTTGGCTGAGGTTTTACAGGTGACAGGTGTGGCTGTAGTTGGGAATGGCTGCCCCAAACATGACCAGCTGAAACCTGGGGGTATTCAGGAGCTGATTCACAGCAGGGTCAAAGATCTCAACTCTGGTGACAGGGGTGTCCCCTGAGGAGACAGGCTGATATCTGGGGGTGCAAACAATTTTCCTGGTTTAATTTGAGTGTGCTAGAGCCCTAGGGCTAATTGCAATCATTGCAGGTCCACAAGTAAACTCTCACATGCTTCTTGGGCTGTCAAGGGGCCTGGTGCTTTCCCAGTCTTTCCATAGAATTAGTTTATATCTAAAAAAGGATGGGAAACACCCTGGGAATTCCTCCACAAACCCGCCTGTGCAGATGGTCCTCTCCCTGCCCTCAGAGTGAATCCCAGAGGTACTGGAACCTGGACCAGGTTCTTGGCTCTGCCTCCTCTGGCTGCTTCACTGCACAAAAACCACCTGGAAAGTGGCCATGAAGATAGGCCTGTGCAGAAACTATGCAGGGGTACACCCAGGAGAACAGGTGTGTGGAGACTTGGAAGGGAGCAGGGGAAGAGCCAAGCTGCCCCACTACAACAAAACATTGTGCCACAGATATGCTGGGATATGCTGAGATCTTCATGCATGGACCCTGGAGCCAGCCAAGGGCAAAGTGAGATGTGGCCTCCTCAGACCCCCTCAGACAAGGGCAGATTGACAAGAGTGGATGCTCAGCAGCAGTAGCTGGTGCTCAGAGGTTTTCTCCACTGGCAGGTCCATCCCTTTGCAGAGACTTTGGGAGTGCACCTCTCCCAGGGGGCTGCTCTGCAGCCACATCCTCTCCACGGAGGCTGATGCTCCTCAGTGCTAGCTTCATTGCCAGGATCATTGGAAGCTCCTTCACAGGCCGTTTTGACCCCTCTGCAAGCTCCTTCTCTTGCAAAATTAACTCCTTAACTCCTTGCTCTCCCAGCCTTGGAGCTTTCCAGGGTGGCAGAATATGCTGCTTAATGAGAGTATCTGGAAAACTGGAAACTTTTCCATCCTTCCAGACATCCTCTTGAGCTGCCTGGATGCCTCTCACATCCAAGTGTCCTGGCTGGAGCTCCATCAGCCGGGAAGCTTCCATCCCATCTGGCCACGAGGCTGACTTGTGCTGCCACAGCTTGCCAGACATCCCACCCTTGCACAGGTATCCTTCACCAAACGCTGCCCTGCACAGCCAGGATTGCCCCTGCTGTGACTCCTGGCTGAACATGCTGCAGCAACAGCAGTGCTTACTAGCCAAGAAGGAATCCCACACCAAACTCCACAGGGAAACACTCCAAGTGCAACCACAACCTCACCCCAAAATGTGGAGGGCAAAATGCCTGGGTGCATCCTCTTGGCTGCAGCCCCCGTCCCCGCAGCAGGCCCCCCCTGCCACTCCATTCCTCAGCAAGCCCCAACCAGCCTTGTGAGTGTGCAGACCCCATGCTGCCTTCCCTGCCTGCACAGCCCGGCGTGTGAGCACTGCCCAGCTCTGCCCTGCACTGCCCGGCTCTACCCTGCACTGCCCAGCTCTGCCCAGCACTGCCCATCACTACCTAGCTCTGCCCAGC
>VXBQ01005387.1:140416-174505 GCA_013400175.1 Phainopepla nitens | reverse complement strand
CCCAGCTCTGCCCAGCTCTGCCCTGCACTGTCCAGCTCTGCCCTGCACAGCCTGGGGTGTGAGCACTGCCCAGCTCTGCCCAGCACTGCCCAGCTCTGCCCAGCTCTGCCCAGCTCTGTCCTGCACTGTCCAGATCTGCCTAGCTCTGCACTGCACTGTCCAGCTGTGCCCTGCACAGCCTGGGGTGTGAGCACTGCCCAGTTCTGCCCAGCACTGCCCAGCTCTGCCTGGCACAAGCATGTTGACGGAGCACTGCCTGAACCCTCTCCCATCGCACGCTGTCCCAGCACTGCCCATGTCTCATCTCCATCTCCAGGTAGGCTGGACAGAGCCTGACAAGAGTGGCCTTGTTCAGCACATGCCACATCCCCTGGATGGGCCTTACCCAGTAGCCACCTCCCCAGTCCCTCCTCTTCTCCTGAGCAGTGACCACAGAACCTCCTGTGGCCCAGGACGGGTGCTGACTCGCTTGGTGTGGGAACACACATCAAAAAACATCCAAAAAGTCACATCCACACATCCAAAAACATCCAAAAGTTGCTCCAGGATGGCAGGTTTGGAGGTGGCTTGGGACACTTCAGAAATCCCCAGACAGACTCTACCTCTTGACCAGCCCCGAGCCTGTGCAGAACAGAAACAACTTTGAGAAAAAGAGAATGGCGTGGCACATCCAAGAGACGCTCCCATTGGGAGGGAAGAGGAACGTGCAGAGGTTGGAATGTCTTTAATCCCCATGCATGGGCTCCAGGCACAGTTGCCTCCAGCAGTAACAGCCCTTTGACTGTGCTGGCTGAGTCACTTCAGCCTCCCAGGATGGGGACATTTTATCATGCACAGGCCTGTACCTCTGAGGGCTGTGTGTCTGCTGAGACTCTCTTGTGCAAGGATCCTAGTGTGATGGGACCTGATCCCAATATTTTTCTGATTGTTCAGGTGTGGTCTCTGCCAACAAACAATCCTCCTACTTCTGAAAATTAAACCAGACCTCTGAGGAGCTGCGATTTATTCTGGTTCCAGCCAGACTGCTGTGGGTAGCAGGTGATGTGTCCATGTATGCCAGCATCTGCAATCCCCAGTATCACAAGAACAGTGCCAAGCAAGGTGACAGTGCTCCACCCACACTTGGGTTTGAGTCCTTGCTGGTCTGAACAGTCTTGGCTTGTCGGGTTCATCAGTGTCCTCAGCTTGTCCAGAAGCTGGCTCATCAAACAGCAAGGTCATAGAATCACAAAATGGTTTGAATTTGAAGCAAGCTTAAGGACCATCCTGTTCCACCCCCTGCCATGGGCAGAGACACCTTCCACTATCCCAGGGTGCTCCAAGCCCCAAACCTGGCCTTGGACACTCCCAGGGATGGAGAGCCACAGCTTCTCTGGGCAACCTGTGCCAGGGCCTCACCATCCTGAATAAATCCTAAGAAAATTAGACTCAGCAACTGAGAAATCACATCTGCTAGAACAGGATTGCTCCATGGGCACAAGAATTTGAGCTCTGACTAAGGTTGTCTCCAAGGCGCTGTGAAGCAGCACCTCACTGTAGGAAAGCCAATGAAATCCAGGGATTTTGTTTGAAGGCAGGAGCTGACAGAGAGGCTGGAATACACAGATGCTGACAGACAAGGGCTGAGGCCGGTGTGATCTGGGATCTCAGGGTCACTGTGATCTTGTGGACTGAGGTTCAGCTTCACAGAACATCTGTGCCTCAGTCAGTCACCCTGCAGCAAGCCTGGGATCCACGCAGATCCCTGCACCACCATCCCTGCTCACACGCTGGAAAGCAGCTTCCTGTCCTGGGGAGAGCATGAATGTAGGGAGTGGGCAGTGTCTGCCCCAGGCTTGTAGGACCACGAAGTAAGGAGATGACAGATGACTGGTTTGCAGAGTTGTTCCCTCTTTTCAATACTGTTGACATAAATCGTGCAGTGACCTCTTGAAGCAGAATGTATTGGCCATCCTTGGAGATGGCCTGGAGCCCAGGTCTCCTGCTGTGGGTGCTCTCCTCAGTGAGCTGCAGCATTGTCTTCTCCCTTCTTATACAAGAGCAGCACCCCAAAGGGCAAAATGCCACAACTCCACAGAGAGGAACCTGTAGCCCTGTCCCAGTTTTTCAGATGCCCTGCTGCCCTCTGAACCTTTTTGCCATCCTCCTGTTTTAGCACTGCCCAGGCCCCCCAGTATGGAGCAGCCCCAGGAACCAGGTGCAGCCCCAGGAACCGGGTGCCACAGAGAGGAGGTATGATCCTGAAGCTGTGTAGGGGTTTCCTAGCATCATCCCCCTGGTTTTGGAACAATTATTTGAGCTCTTCCCAAAATCATGTTGTATGTTGTTTATGAAAAAAAAAAAAAAAGTAGTATACAAGAGTGGTTTAATGTGATGTGTAAGGATTGACTGCAGTGAGTAGGGCCTGAAGGGGTTGTCCTTGATACCAGACTGTGAGAGAAGCCATCCTGGGACATCCAGGGATAAATGAAGCAGGTCTTCTCCTGCTAAAACCTGAGCTCCCTAAAAGAAAAGCTGGAGCTTTCCTGAGCTTGAGGCTGAATGAAGAACTTGTTTAATACCAGGGTGGCCCTGTCCCTAGAATATTATCAAACTCTGTTTGGAATTGGTTTTTGGCTTCTCTGAGTCATGCTCTGATGATGAGTTATTGGATTCATTATGTGCTATGTGAAGAAGCACTGGTTCTTGTCCCAGTCCCAGCATCTGAAAACTTCTCTAGCTGCCCTGCTGCTGTGAAAAACAGCATTGTCCACCACTCCAGTGGTTTCTGAGGTCTCTGAAGCATCTTCCTTAAATATTGTTTGTCTGTGCCAAAATGGCTTCATTTTGGAAGCAGTCCATGCTGATGGTGGTCTGGAAAGTCTCTCAGTCTGTTTTACTGGTTGGAGAAGGGACTTGTAATAATAGCAGCATCCAACAGAAGTGTGACAATGGGCTTTGCTTTAGTACTGACTTCAGATACTTCCAATGATCAACACTAAACACCAGGCTCAGATTTCAGAGACCCACTAAGATGCAATGTCTGTCCCAGCAAAACCCTGAAAGCACTTTCTGAAGCCCCACTCTATATCTCTCTGTGTTCAGCTCTGCATTTTCTTGAGTTTTAACAGACATGAATTATTATTCCACTTCACTGGGCTGCAGGACCCAATGTTTTATCTCCCCAGCACACCTTGGCTGCAGAAACAAATCCCTATGCAGGACCAGGAGCCCCAGAGGTTGTGCTGGTCCTTGTGGGACAGTTGCCCACCTGGATGAGGTTTCCCATCCCAGTGGGCGGCAGAGAACACTCACAGGATCCAGCACTGGGGCTTTCACACCCCTTGCACAGCATGGAAGGAGCAGCACAGTCCAGGCTTATGGACTTGCCAGGGCACATTCACACCAGCCACACGTCCTGTGTGGGTGACACTCATCTCAGAGGGGTCCCAGCAGCCTGGCAGCGTGTGCCCCGTGGGAAGGGGCTCTGGGTGCAGCAGCGAGGCAGCTCCTGGTGCTCGGTGCTCCCTGCACTTGAGCCGTGAGCACGGCCAGCAGCAGGGGAGAAGATCCCCCAGGGAGGGGAAGAGGGAGATGAGAGTGGCAGGGTGGAGTGAGTGGGGTACAACAGAGCAGCTGAGGGGGCAGGCACCTGTGATTGTCAGAGTGCCAGAGGCTTGGGGACCCCTGTGAGCACCGGGACCCCTGGGCCCCTGTGCTGCCCAGGGAGCAGCTGTGCACAGGAGCTGCAGGAGGAGGACGTGGACGGGGGAGCCACATCAATGCCACTCTTCTAGCAGCCCTGCCATTTGTATTCTGGCTTCCCCACAGGTGAGGATTTGGCATTTCCTCATCCTTCTGCCTGTTGTCACCTGGCTGCTCTGCCACTGCCCCATGTCCTGCAGGGCAGGTCCCAGGTGGGACAGTGTGGCCTGGCCAAAGCTTGCCCAGCATCAAGAGCAGCAGAAGCATCAAAGCTGCTCCTCATACCCCCTGTAGTCCTCCCCATGGTCTCTATTCCCTTCCAAGAGCACTTCTGTTCTGCCCTGGCTCTCCTGTGATTCCCACTAGCCCAGGCAGAGCTGTAAGCCAATGTCCAGCTTTATTTGTGCAGCCTTTTATCCCTGACTGTATATGGAGCCTTTCCTTCATTTTCCTTGTAGAATTCTGCATTTCCCAACTGCTCTTCCACACCAACCTGTCTCTGCACCCCTCCTCATTTGTGCAAGTTTTGGGCAGAAATGCCAGGTGAGATGATGTAGATCCTTAATGATGTTCTTCATTTGGAAGGGAACCATTTATTAAGTGTGGCCCCTCTCCTGCCATTTTGTACCAAACACATCTTCTCTCCTACACTGAATGCAAAAATTTAACATTTTACTAAAGGAAAGCTTAAGTCATGGTAACTGATGTTTATTCTTTCTTCTCCATTCTTATGGTCTTTTACCCTGTATAGAAAAAAATTGTGGCACAACTCGGTTTTCAGTAGCTACTACTGACAGTTCCTTATTTCCTTGCTCTTTCTTGTGTGTTCATACAAATAATTTACTAGTAAGTCCATTTTCTTCCAGAGGTCAAAGAGTTTTGTGCCCTATAGCTTTCCGTTTTTACAGGTTGTCTCTCTCCAACTTTCCTTTCATGTCAGACCTCTGAATCCTTGGCAGTGAGGCTGCAGTCACTGCAAAGGGGAGGTTTCTTGCCTATGTCCGTGCTCTTTGGGCTGCCTCTCACCACTAAGGCCATATCCTGCTCCTTTGACACTGGCAGTAAATTGTGATAGGACCCTAAGCACCATTTCTTTTTCCATGCCATCTCCAATCACTCTTAGAAGGTTTTGTAAAGAGTAACTTCAGATATGTAAAACTTTCCCTTTTTAAGCACTTCCCCTGGCCCAGCTATCTTGCTGGGATGTGTCTCTTATCCAGGGGACCGTGTGTCAGTGATGTCCCAGTGTGGAAGGAACAAGTAGGATCAGGACAGAGGCATGTCCAGAGTCCAAAACAGCCTTTGCAGAGATGCTGAGATGATGACACCAGTAAACTCAGATGTGCAGTGCTCCAGTAGGTCAGTGAGAGAGGATTGTGTCTGATGAGGTCTGAAACACCCGCTGGAGTGTGGTTCTCACTCTGCCTCCATCCCTAGAGCTGTTCAAACACCCACTCCTGGGTGCACTGTCACCTTTGTCTCCTCCTTTCCCATCAGCTGTGTAGGTGTCTCCATGTCCATGGCCTTTCTCCATGCCCTACACTCACTTCCTTCTCTGAGGGGTCCTCCTGGGTCCTGCCTGTTCAGCCCAACAGCCCCAGGCACCTGCTCTCTCTGGAGTCTCTGATTTGTTTTTTCCCACAGCAGTTCCAGTTCCTGCTGCAAGTGGTGCCAAGGCTGCGAGGCCCCTGAGCAAACAGCTGTGAGCAGCTCCTCACCCCCTGGGCCTGCAGCTGGCCACCCTGGCACAGGAACACTGCCCACAGGCTGCTCTCCATCCCTCCTGGAGGGAACAACTGACACACACGGGCAAAGGGTGCCTGACTCCAGGATCAGTGTGGGACAGCCTGGCTCAGAGCACTGGTCTCAGTCTGTAACAGATGCACGTCTGCAGGGGCCCTTTGTGGTGACATCCTCCCAGTGGACCCTCAGTGCAGCACTAAAGTCACCCCTTGGCCCTTCTGCTGCACGTCCTGGGGCAGACTGGGCTGCAGCTCACCTGCCAGCCACCTTAAGCTTGCTTAAGAGCCCTGGCTGGCCAACATTGTGCTTTCCAACCGCTCCAGCTTTCCAGCAAGAGCCCAGAACAACTTCAGAAACAAGCAGCAACATCCTCCATTTTGTGTCAGGCTGTTGTTGTTGGGTTTTTAACAAAGTTTTCTTTTTTCTAATTATAGGATGTTGCAGAACAATCAGCTGAGCCGCATCCCTGCAGAGGCACTGAGAGATCTTCCAAATCTCCAATCTCTGTAAGTCATTAAAAATCAAGTCTGCGAGCTGCACAGTCCCTTGGGGACCCCAGGCTTCCCAGCATTTGAGTCATTAGTTCCTTTGTCAAGGATGTTCTGTTCCTTCTTCCTTTTCTTTTCCAATTTATGCAAAGATTACTGTCACTTAGAGTGGAAGGGAGGGGAGGGCAGTTTTCAAGGAAGAAACACTGTCTTGGTAGAGGATGTTGAAATTACAGCTCCCCATGTGTGCATTGTGATGAAAAGGCCACCAGAGCCAATGCATATTTCAAGGAACATTGGAAAATATCCACCCAAAGAGTCTCTGTCCTCTGCACTGTGGACCACAGTGGGGAAGGGACCTGCCAGCGAGCACAGAGGACACTCTGGGCTGTCAAAATGCAAGTTGGGCTGTTTTACCCAAATGGAGGAAATTGTGTCAGGGTAGAACTGCTTTAAAGACTTTTAGCAATTCAGCCCCGGGAAGAAGCTGAGGCTGTGATTGTGCTTTTCCTTTAAAGGAGCTATACCCACGGCAGGTTTGTGCTCCTGTGTCCCTAAAAATCACATGACTTTGGAATTTTGCTGAGTATGGGCACAGTTGAGACCAGACCCTGGGAGTGCCAGTGAATTTAGGGGAGGTGTGTTTGGTGGAGGGAGCACAGCTGAAGCTTGTAAGAGTGCTCTGAGTTGGGCTGAACCACTGAAAATCTGACCTTATCCCTTAATCCTTAGCTTCAGTCCTAGTCTTAGCCCTTTTATCACAGAAATGTTAGCTGGGAGCAGTTTCTGGGAGTCTCCTGCTTGGAGTAGGACTATCCCAAACACTCAGGGGGGCAGCTGTAGCTTTGTCTATCCAAGCACAGAGATTCTCCTCGCACTGGTAGCCTGGGGCTGTTTTCCTGGGGATGAAGCTTTTTCTCAACTCCAGCCTTAAACTCCTGGAAGGCAATTTGTGGCCATTACTCTTTGTTTGATCACCTGGAACCACCCTGAATTGCTTGGCTCCATCACTTTTTGTGGCGGGTCCCTGGCAGTTCTCCTCTCAGCCCCTTCTCTGCTAAGTGAAACCAACTCTGCTCCTTCCACCTCTACTCTCTTGGCAAATGCCCTGGGACTCTGACTCAGCCACTAGCCCTCTACTGGACTATCTCATTCCTCTTCATCCTTCTTACACCGGGCACCCCAAAACTGGGCACAGTTCTCCATGTGTGGCCCTCTCAGTACCCAGTAGGAGTTTCTGTAAATATTAATTTAAATATTAATTTGCAATGGGGGTGTTGGCTGTGCAGGATATGAATGTTCTTTCTGCCAGAAGAGATTTGAAACATTTGTTGTTGAAACATCATTGGCACACGTTTGTGGTTATTATTAAATTGTGTTGACATCACCACCAGTGCCAGAGTCAAGATCCCCCACTCCAGGGATTTTGAGATTAGTTCTCCAAGTGACTTCTCTTTCAAGGGACGCATGACATGGAAGGTCACTGCCCCAGGAACACCCCTTCAACCCTCAGCCTGTCTCTGCTATGCCTTGCAAGTGTGTGACAGCCCGTGCCACCAGAACCCATGGCTGCAGAGAGCCAACCTTGGTTTCTGAAGGTTCAGCTGCCTGCAAAGCCACCACTGCAGCTCTGGCCACCAGTCCTGGGGCATTTGCCACTGATGGGTGATGACCTGGGCTAATGCTGGGAGATCCACATGCTCCAACTGCTCAGCCCACAGCCCCTGCCAAAATACCACAGGGCACGTGGGAAATGCAGAAGACACCCCAAGAAGACACTTGCAGCACTTTGGGCATCTAAGGGGCAGGGTGGGAGGATGGCTTGTGTGAATTAGCACAGAGGTACCTGCTTCTAGTGCCCTTTGAGGCCACCTCATCCAGGGTGGTTTTCCCAGGTGTCTCTAAAGCTGGGTCAGGGGGAGCTTGGGCCAGCTGGGATCCAGTGTTCTTCCTGCAGAAACTGAACAGTAAAAGCAGATTTTAGGAAAAAAATAAGCTGCTTTAGACAACCTGAGGGAGACTAGGCTTGGAATAAAATCAGAGGGCTAAGTATCTGGGCAGATCTGGCTTGGACATGCCTAATGCCTGTCCCAGCAACAACTGCTTTCAAGAGCCACAGCCACAGTGACCAGTGGCTGCTGTAGCCAGCTGTATCCTTTGTGTCCCCAGAACATGCTGTCCAAGCCGGGCAGTTCCCACCCAGGGTCTGAGGTGACTGAGCAGGGACCTCCTGCCTTTCCTGAGCAGCCTTGTTCCTGTGAACCAACCTGTCTGGGCTGCTACTGCCCTCTCAGAGCTTCCCTCAGCCCCTCACCCCTGCACTTTAGCCAGGCCTGTCTCCCCAGCAGTGCACAAGTACCCATGCCTGATCCCTCTGGGCTCCTTCTCTCCTCATCTCCTCATCATCTGTTTCTAAGATACACTCATTCCTCTGTAACAGAGCCACATCTTCTGTGCCTTCTCCAGCTCCTCCTCTGAGGCTCAGGATCCTCTCCCAGCCCCTCATGGTTTCTCAATCCTGTCCCATGCCCAAACTGGGCATAGGAGGGACTGAGACTGTGACCTCCCACTCTTGCCTCTATCTTAAAAAAAGCCCCAAACTGTTAGGCCTGACAAGACCTGAGTTCAGGATGGGAAAGGTCCCAACACTTTCTGGCCTGCAGGACTGCTCCATCCAATGCTCCCAACTGTGCCCCAGCCAGGCCCACAGCATGCTCACCAGCCACAGTGGGAGCAAGTAAGTTCAAAGGAAAACTCCTGCTTGGAAAATAAATTTTTCATGGGATGGCATCTAAAGTGCCCCTCCAGCCAAGTGAGCTTCAATACATGTTCTCATGCTCACAGAATGCCCAGGGCTTCTTCATAATCAGAGCATAGAATCAGAGAATCATTACTGTTGGAATAGACCTCCAAGATCATTGAGTCCAAGCTGTGCCCAATGCCCAGCTTGTCACCCAGCCCAGAGCACTCAGTGGCACATCCAGTCACTCTTTGGATGCCTCCAGGGATAGGGACCCCACCACTTCTCTGGGAAGCCCCTTCAGTGCCTAACAACCCTCTCAGTGAAGAAATTCTTCTTGATGTCCAACCTGAACCTCCTCTGGCCCAACCTGAGGCCAACCCTTTAGTCCAGTCAGATTTACACAGATGACTGATTAACACCCTTTTTGGGAGGCCTGTTTGAGTACCACCAATGGTACCTTTACAAGGTGGTTCCCATGCTGTGCCTCACACTGGGGCAAGCATGACCTGGAAAGCATCCTGGGTCTCATTCTGTGCTGCTCCCCTGTGGGAGCAGCCAGTGGTTGCAGAGTCCTGCAGTTCTTCTAGCTCACATTCAGAGATGCTCTCCACCCAACAGGAGTGGCACAGCATGGACAGCACTGTGTCTGAAGGGAAACACAGGGCTGAGGTGCTCTGCTTGGTTTCTACTGGTGCTGCCATGGCTTCTCTAAATGTGACTACTCACCTCAGACCAAGATACTCCATTCAGGTCTTCATTAGAGTGATTTTTTTCCCCTCCTTTTCAAACATCTGAGTCATTTTCCACAAGTTTATGAGACTCCTCTGTATCCATTGCCAAAAAATTTGCCAGCCTGGAACACCTGTAGGTCACTCACAGCACGGCTTTCGAGAATTACCAGTCAGGCTATCTGAGCCCCAGTGTATTTGTGCTGCTCAGAGACTCCTTTTTTCCATTCAGAAGGGGAAGTGGCTTTATGGCACATCATGGCAGTCCATGAGTTACCAGACTTGTATGGCACTTAGCTCTCTGTTTGCACCTTGGCAATACATCCTAAGCAAGCAGGACATCTGGGAAGGGGGTGAAAATGGGAGCCAACAGGAGTAGGGTGGAACCAGTACCAGACAGAAAGGGATTGTGTGTTGGTTATTTTCTTGCTCTTTCAGATGTTTACATTTGGTGTCCATGTTTATCGTTCTGAGATTCAGGCAGGATTTGAAGGGAAGGAAAGTGTATATCCCTGAGGGATTCCTCTACACAAACTGACCCAGGAGAGGAAAGGCAGACTTCTCAATGCACAAGTCTTTTTCTCAGGATTACAACAGAAGCAGCAAAACTAAGTGGAGACTGAGAACAATTGTTTTCATCTAAGTTCTATCAGAAAAAGTTGCCAATCAGTTCAAGAGATGAGATGACCAGACAAATGGCACAGAAAGGGATGTTCTAACCACTGTGAGACAGAGAGAGGCTGGCATTCACTGCCTGCACAGCACAAAGTTAGATATGAAATGTAGCAAAAAACTGTGCCAATGAACTCCAGTTTTCTCCAAATGGCAGCTGTCTTGGCTTCTGGACATTTAGAGAGGATGAGATAGGACACATCACTCAAGCTTTGGTGGCAGTTGGAATTGAACTGCAGGGTCCTTTTGCAGCACTGCTGGGGTCCAAGCTTGGCTCCCAAGCAGGAGGCACAGCCAGGCCTCTTCTGAAGTGCCTCTGCTTGCTGGCTGAGGGTGCTGGACAGTGCAGGCAGCAGGCACTCCTCAGGCTCTGCTGAATGCATGCACTGAGATAAGGAGCCAGCTGGAAGTCTGCAGGGAGTTTGGGAGTCCCTGACAGCAGGGGATCAGATTTACCTACGTGCTCCAGGAGAGGGGAGGCCAGCCAGAAAGAAACTTCAATAAATGCTGTCACTCAGAGGGCAGGAGGAGAGCCATTTGTCCTTTTTATCAGGTGCTATTACAGGTTGAAGTAGGAGTGCCCTGTTCAGAATGATCAGAGTCAGAGGCACAGTCAGAGCATGAACTCTCTGCTCCAGAGTGCCTTGACCCCAGGAAAGCCTGGGGCCCTTCTGCATTGCACATGCACCCCCCATGCCTTTCACCCTCTGGCTTCATGGCAGCCTGAACCCAGGGCTCCAGCTTGCTCTCTGTACCAAGACCAGGAGCTCTCTGTACCTGGTCCTGCTCACATCTGTCTCTAAAAGACCAGATAAAAAAGAAGAAACACAGGTGTCCCAAAGACCACACTTACACTGCTCTGTTTCTCTGGGCTCCCCCTCTTCTTGCCTTCTGACGAGGACCTGTCTTCAGGTAAGGAGCTTTCTCAAAGCTGCTAACCCATGAACTTCAGAATGTACAGAATGTACAGAATTTTCATGGCAGGTGTGGTGTCCCCCACAAAAGACATGCTGTGGTACCAGCACTCAGAGAACACTAATTTTAACTACTCTAGATGAGGCACACTGCCTCACGGGGAGCCCAAGTTACTGGAGATCCTTCACTGGACACACACCAAGCCAGAAAAAAAAAAAAAAAAATGTTCAGGCAAGTTTCAGTGAGATGGGAGAGTCAGAGTGCTCCCCTTTGGATTCTTCCTCTTGGATATTCCCACTGCCCTGTGTGATCCCCCCCATATCTTTCCTAACCAAGGAAGATGCAGTCCTGAGTTCTGGCAAATAACATTTCAAACACAGTAAGAGTGCTTCCTCCTGCAAACTCTCACATAGGTGCTGTGAATACCAGCCAACCAGGAGGTTTCCATTCACCCAACATAACTCTGTGCCAAAAGGGCATTTGTAGGTCTAGGATGCCCATTGCCCCTCACCCCATGGGCTGACCCAAAGCTTGGCTGCTCCAGGTTGGATCAGTGGGTATCACCAAGCATTGGTCACCAGGGACCTCCTGTGGTCTGCACATCCCTCCTCAAAGGGTCTGGCTTTCCCCAGCCAGAGGTGGCCATGCTTCACTCTGCCCATGGATGTCAGCCAGCCTGCAGGGGCAAGTGTCAAACCCACCCAGACAACCCCATCCACATCAGACACCCCTGTGCTTGCAAAAACCCCTCACCAGGTCCTCCAAAGCTGCAGCCATGCCCAGACCAGAACAGACCTGCCCTGCTCCCTGTCAGCTACGGGATGCGGAGGCATCGCTGTCTGGAGCCCCAGCTGTCAGGAAGGAGACCTTGGCAGGTTTCACTAGATGAATACAAAGAGGAATTTGGATTTCAAAGGAAAAGTCCAAGCTCTGGAGACTGAACCTCCTACCAAGTATGAGGGAGCTGCTTCCCAGCAGGCTTGATTTATCTGGGAAGCATGTTGGGAAGCCCTGTGGGAGGATTAGAAAGAACACGCACACCTGATGGCAATGCTCTGAGCCCTGCGAGGGGTGCCAGGGCCTTACGTAATGTTCGGATCCAGTTGTGATCCCCTGGCAGAGGATCTGGCTGCCGGTGGTTTAGAGGTGCAGTAACAACATACCATGTGCATTCTGGAAGAGTCGTGTGTCAGTCTAATTAACGACTTTGTGGTTTGTGAGCACTTACCTAAAGCAGATGGGCACTGTGTCTGTTCCTCTGCCAGGCAGAAAGAGTCCAAGGTATTTCAAAGTGAGCAGGTGCTATAAATTATAATTACCAAGCTTGTCGAGGTAGAGAAAGCAGAGAAAAAAGAAACCCGGTGGATTAAGAGATCAAGATAAACTCCTCGTTTTT
Organism: Phainopepla nitens; assembly: GCA_013400175.1. NCBI lineage: Eukaryota > Metazoa > Chordata > Aves > Passeriformes > Bombycillidae > Phainopepla > Phainopepla nitens. The sequence goes on along the minus strand of VXBQ01005387.1, from coordinate 162,136 downwards.
CTTTTTCAAATGCCTATGGAAAGCTTTTTTTGAGAGTTTCTTGCAGATCAGCATTTTGGGAAGGTGCTTAGCATGTGTCTGGCTCTTCAGGGTGAGTGTTGTCTATATCAGCCTGGTGGGGGAAGGGAGGATTTTGTGCCAGGCAGAAGAGTTAAACCCTCAAGATCCTGCACCGTGAGATTGAGCTCTCCTTGCCCCCTTTCCACACTGTACTTTGGGTTTTCTCTTGTGTCCTTGGCAAGATGCTCCATTCTGCTGGCAAACACTTGGGTGCAAGCCTTGTGGGTCATCCCCTAGCTCTGTATCCCACAAGGATTGACTCTCTTGCTGTTGGGCTTGATGGCATCCAAGAAAACAACCAGTGACTGTGTGTCCATCCATCTTCTGTCTCTTGGAAACTCCTTCTGTGTGCAGAAAAGCAACTGCTTCCCTCTGTGCCAGCATGTGTCAGTCCCCTACAGCCAACCATGCTCTGCTACCTTGTGGCTAATGCACCCAGTGCAGAGGTAGCCACTGTCAGTACCAGTGTGCACAGACAGTGGCAACAGCCCAACAGGCCCCATTCCCTGCGATCCTGTCCTTGCTCTCATTTTAGTTCCCCTTTCTCCATCACAGTCTTGCATCCCTCTGAAATATTTGCAGAATTCTCCTGCCACTCTGCCACAAACAGCCACAGCCCTTCTGTTCCCAGCTGAAATCAGCCACAGTCTCCCTGAGGAGCCAACAGGGGTGGTGTGGAACAGGAACAGGAGTGAGGAGCACTCTGGTCCCATTAGCGCTGTCCCCACCAACAGCACCTTCTCATTTCTAACCCTTGCATGGTAGCAGTGCTGTCCTCTGCTCATCTGGCCTTCACAAGCTGAGGGGATGCAAACTGGAGGAGAAACTGTGCCACAGACATTCTTCTTAAAATTACTGAAATCATTTTTCTGTTTGCTAAAGGTGTAATTTCCCATTATATTCTGATTTCACTCCAGCTTGACCCATAATCAAGAAGTGCTAAATCAGCCTAACATGTAACTCCCTGCATACAGGCTAATTGTACCTCTAACTAAAACTATCCAATTCCTCCATCCCATTAGTTTGCCACCATTTGGACTCCTGTGCAAATGCAATAAAGGCTGCTTCATCCCCTGTCCCTCAAGGCAGGTGATTATTTCCATACATATGGCCAGAGATTAAAATGCAAAAAATGACTTATAGCAACTTGAGAACATGTGGACTTTGATGTAGACAAAGGAGGAAGGCTCTCCCACCAGATCAGATTCTCACAAGCATATAAATTCTTATGACAGAAGGAAGAAAAAAATCCCTTTGGAATCAACATGGCCTGAAGAGCTCAGTCAGTTCATTCCTCATTTCACTTCTTTGATCTGTTTGAGATTTGACAGTTTGCTGTTCACAGCAATATTCTTCTCTATAAATCACACCTGATGCTGTGAGGTTTTGGGAAGGTGTTGTTTCCATTGGTGGTTTAGAGGATAAAAGCTATCGAAAAACAGATACCTATAAAGTCAGTACAACAGAGCAGTGACTTACAGTCTGTTGGCATAGGAGCTGTCTTGTGGCAAAACCACCTCAGCTCTGATTTACTGGCTACAAAGTCTTTCTGGAGCACAAGGAAAAGGAGGTCAGGGAAGAGCAGTGAGGTAGCTCTGATGGAGCATATGAAGATGGACTGAAGCAAAGTGACTGCAAATTGATTGCTGCTGCTGAGCACACAGGACCTTGGATTTCCCCTCTTATGGACAAGTCAGCAGCACAAAGCATTTCTGCAGCAGGAAAAGGAGCCCAGGATGGGTATCACAGTGTCAGCAGTATGTGTCCTTCCACTTCAGAGGACACAGGCTGCTCAAAACCTTCCTGTCCCATCTCTGAAATCCCCTTTTCCCTGAGGCCACTCTTCCCAGCAGCCAGCTCTGGGCAGCAGCACAATCGAGTCAGTGGAGTTTTGTCCCCACTCCTGTTTTCAGAAGCCTGATCTCCATTTTAGCACTTCAGGCTTTAATAGTGTTTCTGCAAAGGAGATAGTCTGGGAGGGTCCAAGAGCATTTACCACATTCAAGTGAACACTGCAGGCAGATGTACCACACATCTAGATGTACTGAAGTTAATTTTCAGGCACTGATGTAGCCATGGTGTGGTGAGTATTTGCTGAAGTTTGGCTAGTGTTCCTCGTAGCTGTATGGAAGCAGGAGCCTCCCTGGCTGCACTGCCACGATCCTTCCTGCCAGGTATAGCTTGCACAGTCTGGGAGTCACCTGAAAATGGCACAGTGGCCCCTGTGGCTTGTGCAGTTGAGCCAGAGCACAGACAGGGAAGAGATGATACAATTTTGATTCAGGTGGGCTGATATCCCTGGAAGGGACTGATGTCTTCTCCTGAGGCCACTTCTCATAATTTGGTTAATCAATTGTAAAGCAAATTCAGAGGAACTACTGCTTTTTTGGCACAGACTTTGAACGGATAAGATTTTTCTGGTTCTGTGTACCATGGGCTGTCCTCCAACCTGCTGTGCCGTAGCTCTTTCCTCCACCCAGTCTGAGCTGCCACTGGAATCCGTTTTTGTCACCAGGACTGGCAACAATAGCTTAGCTCAGACCAGGTTTGAGGAGAAAAAGGTTCATTACAATACAAATGCAGGTCAACATTCAGATTTTGGACTCATTCCTCTGTTTATATGTTCCCGATCCAAATCCTAGGTCTGGGTTCAAGAGTATCCCTAACTGGAAAACAAAGTGCAAGGCTGAACCTGATTTCCTGTTCCAACAGCTTTCTTTGCGATTCAGCTCATCTCCCCATGCTGTTTAGAGTGTGCTCCCCAGTACATCTGAAAACCATTTTCACTGCAATGATGAGCAGCAGTGTATTTTCAGAAGCCATTGGTAAATCCACTTGGCAGAACATGCATCACTATCTCTTATTGGGGCAAAACGTGTATCTTGGTGTTCTTGCTAGGGCCCAAGAAGCAGCTTCCCTGCAGCCCACAGGTAACAGCAGGGGGATCAGCCATGGTGGTGTTTGGCACAGCTACAAAGAAGCCTGGGCTGGGTTTGTAGTTGGGTGCCTGGGACCAGGAGACTTTGTGCCTCTGCTGTGACTGGGGTACTGGATCCTTCCCTCATGGTGGAGGATCCTAAAATACTGCCAGGAAGGAGATCAAATTCTTCTGAGTCACACCATGGCCTCACTACACAACATTCCTTCACTTTGGATAAGTTTCTGCTGTGCCCACGTCTCCCTCAGGCAGACCAGGTGGATTTGTCTCCTCTGACCGTGGCTGTCTAGATATTACCTCACCCCAGCAGCAGTGGGAAATGATCAGCATCTGCAGAGAGTGAATCATCTCTGTTATCTCCGAGCCCTCTCTGAGGGATGAATCATTCTCTGGAGGAATCTGGTTTTCTCTTCTGGCTATAGAAAGACCCTACAACTGGTTTCAAATTCTGTGTGAATAGGACTGGGTGAGATGTGGTTCTCCTACACTTGGAAGGCAAAATAAAAATGTCCCTGTCCTCACCCCTCACTTTTATCCAACAAAATCGGCCCCCGCCAAGCTCACACACCCCATCAGAGCAGGGGTACCAAAGCAGAGCTGAGCTTCTCTGCTCCCCACAGCCCCTGCACACAACCCAGTACACATTTGCATGGCCCTCAGGGGAATCTGTCAGAGGAGATTGTCTTGCCCAAAAATACAAATGCAAGGAGCAGCTTAGCCTCTAACCAGGGAGAAATTTCTCTACACTCCAGAGCTGGAGGGATTTGACTTTGCCACCACAGTTCTGGGAGCAAGTCAGAAAGGAGGCATGGCTAGTGGGAACATCACAGACGTGGATTTTTTTCTGTCAGTAGGACAAACTCAGCTGGTCAGATTAGAGGCTTTTCTGCTTAGCAGTAAAAAACCATTAAATGCAATGTGGTTATCCCAGTACAATGGTCTCAATGGCATTTTTGAGAGGAAGATTTAATGACCACACACAAGCTGTTGAATATATCATCCTCAAGGAGCAGTTCACTTTAGCAGTGCCACAACAAATCCTAGCTGCATTTGTTTTTCATTCATTACTTGCTGTTTTTCAGCAATGAGTTGCTGTGAAGTTTATGTAAAGGCAATATCCATGTATCTCATGCTTGTAAGTGTCAATGCTGTGAAGGATCCCAGGATTCATCTCCCAGGAAGACAAGAATGTTGTGTGGTTTACCAGGCTAACAGCTAAAAGTTTAGGAAACTTCAGTTAAGAACTGGAAAATAATACAGAAAAATAAGTGTCTGCAGGAATTGATTCCTCCAAGAATGTAGATACAAGACAGAGAAACTGCCCCAACTGCATCAGATACCTCATCTGTGCTCACAATGTGTAAAAAACAGCAGCTTCCTCTCTTTTGAAATCCTTTCCTGGAATGTGCAGAGAGTAGGTCATTCAGGTCCCAGTGACCTTGAGCTGAGCCAGCTTGTCCATGATGTCAACTTCTCTTGAGATTTCACTTTCTAATTTTCCCATTCCTTGAGCTGGTGGTTGGCAACACTTGGAAGGGGGTGATGGTGAGGGACTCCCCTGCCCCGCCCCAGCACCTCCAGAGTTCCCACTGGTGCTGCAGATGGGAAGGTACAGCTCAGGGGGGTTTGGAGCTGTGCTCGTCCAGCAGCTTGGCAGTGGCTGTACCTGTCTGGCCATGCCCACCGGGTACTGTAGTCAGAAACTTCTCTATATTGAGTGTGGCAGTCCAGCAGGGCCACTGGTGGTCACTTATCTCTCCAGATTGTTTCCACCTTTCTCTGTCCACACTGCAGTGACTGCAGAACCCACCTTTGAATAAGCAGAGGTCCCTCAGAAGAGACTCTGACAAGCACTGAAACTTGACTCCGCCTTCATACCCCTCTCAAACACACTGTCACTTCCCATCTCAGGCTGTAAGAGCTTTCAGGAAGAGGCACGTGCTGCCTTGGCTGCCTTGAGTGTGTGTCCTGAGCACATTGTGAGCACTGGAGAAATAATAATCACAGCTCACATCCACACTCCTGCTTCATGAAGTCACAAAGTAAGTTCCAATGTGTTTCCATTAACCTTTGTCATGGCCTAACCCATGTAATGTCGTGAACCTTAACTCACCCACATGAGCACCCAGGACATGCTGCATGTCCCTGGTGATGGCTCGATAGAAATGACAGACAACAGCTGTTCCATATAATAGACATGGCAGTGCCAAAGGAAGATGGGTGCCAGGTGTTCAAGCATTGGTGTGTAAGCTGACTCCTGATGAACCACAGAGGAGCTTCTGGAGATAGGGAGATGAGCAAGGAATGGACCTATTTAAACTGGCAACATGTATCATAGAATCATGGAATCACAGAGTGGTTTGTGTATAAAGTAAACCTTAAAGCTGGTCCTGTTCCACCCCCTGCCATGGCAGGGACACCTTCCACCAGACCAGGTTGCTCCAAGCCCTGTCCAGCCTGGCCTTGGGCACTGCCAGGGATCCAGGGGCAGCCACAGCTGCTCTGGGCACCCTGTGCCAGGGCCTCCCCACACTTACAGCCAATAATTCCTACCCAATATCCCATCTAACCCTGCCCTCTGGCACTGGGAAGCCATTCCCCTTGTCCTGTCATGCCATGCCTTGTCCCAAGTCCCTCTCCAGCTCTCCTGGAGCCCCTTTAGGCCCTGGAAGGGGCTCTGAGATCTCCCTGGAGCCTTCTCCTCTCCAGGTGAGCACCCCCAGCTTTCCCAGCCTGGCTCCAGAGCAGAGGGGCTCCAGCCCTGGAGCATCTCCATGGGCTCCTCTGGACCCACACAAACAGGCCCGTGTGGTTCTTTGCTGAGAGCCCAGAGCTGGACCCTGCACTCCAGTGTGCCTAGATCTGCTCAGAGCCCCTCTCCCCACAGCACAGCAAGGGCTGCTCTCCCTTCTCTTTTCCAGTTGCCTTGTGCTTCACAAACACCATGTTTCCCAGCAAATATGCAGGCCCCACTGCTTGGTGAGCCTTTGAGCCACTATGCTCAGCCTCCAGCTGCTTCCTGTACCTCCTCCATTTCCCTGTGCCTGGCACCATGGCCAAGGGGGCAACGCCAGGGCCCAGGGAGAGGCTGGTCGAGGAGCTGGCACAGCTGCCCAGCTTTCAGCAGTTTCTATAGCAGCATAGAGATTTTGGCAATCCTTCTTGTACCGTTCTGACCTGAGGGGTTTTGGAGGTGTTTGCAACTGGGGATAACAAAGCCCTCTTGTCTACACCAAAGGCACTTTGTGTGGAGTCTAGGTATTGCTCTGATTTCATTTCCTGAGCATCCCTCATGGAGAGCTTCCCACAGAAACATGCCCCATTGAGTCAGGAGTGAAGACTCATTGCAGTCCAAACAGAGCCCTGCAAACTTTCTCACCAGGTCCTGTTCCACAGCCAACTGCAAACATGTTTGTGTCTTGAACCTCCATTCACTGCCTGGGATGGTTTTCACAAGCTTCCAGCTGGAAATGGAGCCAGGCAGCATTTGTGAGTCTTGCTTGAGGGCTGTGAGCCTTTCTGTGGCACGGCAGAGATCCCAAGTGTAGGAGCTGGCCTACAAGGCAATAATGCGTCATTGACAGAATCACAGAATGCTTTGGGTTGAAAGCAACCTTTAAAGGTCATCTAGTCCAATCCTCTGCAATGAGCAGGGACATCTTCAGCTACACCAGACTGCTCAGAGCCCCATCCAACCCTGGATGTTTCCAGGGAAGGGACACTTCTCTGAGCACCCTGTGTTAGTGTTTCACCATCTTACCATAAAAAAATTATTCTTAATATCTAGTCTGAATCTTCCCTCTTTTAGTTTAAAACCATTACCCTTTGTCCTATTGCTACAGACACTACTAAAATGTCTGTCCCCATCTTTCTTATAGACCCCCTTTAGGCATGAGAAAGAGCTCTGAGGTTTCACCAGAGCCTTCTCTTCTCCAGGCTGAGCAGCCTCAGCTCTCTCAGCCTGTTTCCAAAGCAGAAGGGCTCCAGCCCTCAGCATGGCCTCCTCTGGGACCACTCCAACACCTCCATTCTCTCACTGAATCTACAATACATTATGGCAGCTCAGACATAACAGGCAGGCAGAAATTTAACCCAGTTTTCCCCTTCCCAGTTGCAGGAGTACTGCAGTCCCTGGCTGCCTTTGTCCTGTCCCAGTTGGTATCAGTTGATAGAAGAATCCTGCTCCGCCCCTGGGTTCTTTGGGCAGGCTCAGGGACCCAGACCCAGGGGACACACAGACCTCTGTGTGTCAGGCCCCAGCAAGTGCTGAGCAAGGCACAAAGAGCAGCACGTGTGGAACTGGCTTGCAGGGCAGTGTGGCAGTGAGGGACAGAGTGGCCTCGAGCAGGGTGACCCCAGAGCCATCCTCCCTCGCCGTGCCCTCAGCTCCTTGCACAGCAATTCCCTGGGAGCTCACCAGCCAGGTACTGACTCAGTCTGGGAGCTTTGCCTGAGAAAGAAGCTGAGGTGTTGGCCCCAGTCATTAGTAAGTTATCGGAGAAGTTTAGCTGCAGTGACATCATCTCCTTCTTATGTTACTACAAGGAACTTAGATCCTATTATGGGAGAGGAGGTAACTCAATCGAGCCTTTCAAGATAAACTCAGACAGGAAGAGAGACACGATTGCCTGAAGGCACCAATTAGACATTTCTGGTGAGCTCAGCTCTGTTCAGCTGACACACATGTACACTGGGGCCAGGGAGACAGGAGCTCCTTTCTCGTGTCTCAGGGCTGGGGAGGGAGGGGTGGGCAACCAGCACTTCCTCGCCGTGCTGTTGGCTCAGCCCTCACACCTTCAATGGCCACAGCTCTCCCTCCAGAATGTCCTTTCTTTATGTCCTGTGCTCTGCTGTGGACAGAGAGCCACAGAGGAACTCCCTGGTCTGGAGAGAGAACAGCCCAGCCCTGCACCACTCAGTGCTGCATCTGATCTTCAGTGGCAGGTCTCCTCCAGCTTTATCAAGGGAGATTATTATCTCAATAATATACCCAATATGTTGCAAAAAATACTGTGAGGGTAGGCTGCAGTTTGAGGTCCCAGTGCCCTGTGGTGACTGGGCCATGGGGAACATCCCAGTCTATGCTGCAGGCCAGTTACTGCACATGAGTGGGCTAAGACATGCAGACAGACAGCTCTTACTAACTCTGATGTGTGTGAGGAAGGAAAAAACAGCAGCAAAATTCACCTGATAGCATGGTATTGAGCATTTCTGTTGGCTTTCAGGCCACAGCTCCCCCTGTAAATGCTTCATAGCCAGAAGGAAATGGTAAGATGTGGGTAAATTTGTTTCTGCCAGTCATAGGCTGAGATTTGCACCACATCTGTTAGGGAACAGAGAGACTGGTTCTGGTTATCCCCTGGTTATTCTGGTTATTCTGCCAGTTATGTTACTAACAGCTTGGAAACACACTTGTACATCCTCTGAAACACTCTGGAAGCATTTCTTGGGAAAAGCAGTTCTTAAAAATGACTGGGTCTGTGACACAGAAAACGCAAGATCTCAGATCATAGCTCAGGATTAATACAAACCTCACAACACTGACGACTGCACATACCCCACCCCTGGCCAGACCTTCCCAGTGGCTGCACTGGTGGCATTGGCTTGTCTTCTGCTCATTGGAAAGGAGGAATCTCCCACTCTCAACCTTTCCTCCTTAGAAAAAGACTTCCCTATTTGCCTGGTTCCTTCTAGACATCTTCCTGATCCCACCATCCTCTCTGGACTGCTCCTGGCAAGAAGACAGTTGATTTCTTCTCAAGCATTTATCAAACACAGTCAACATTCAAAGCAATGAAGGGACTCTTCCAAGGCATGTTAGGCCCTTAGCCCTGGAACTGAATATGAAGCCAACCTGAAAATGTCCTGCCCAAGGAAACACTTCCCTTTGCCATCCCACACAGGTTCTTCTGCCTCCCCAGAGCTGTCACTCCACAGCAGCAGCAAAGGAAGCAACTGGCAAGCTCAGGCACACTCACATTTGGTGTTGACCTGCTCCTCTCACCCATGGCTCTGCAGATGTGAACATCTGCTCAGGGAAAAAGATGCCTCAGACCAATGGACTTTGGATGTTCTTCCAGGCAGCTCCCTCTCTCACTACCCCTGTAGTCCCTAAATGGGGAAATGGAATCAAGTCTGAGGTGACTGCAGGCACTTTTAGGACTTTTGAGTCATGTTGAAGTCATATAAACACCCTGTAACTCTCAGCAGCAGATGCAGCTCTAAAGCCAGAAGCTGAGACTTTCAGCAGCTGCTGGTTTTCATAAGCTGTTGTTCTTGAATGTCCCACTTAAAATCACCTCCTTCTGCTTGCAACAGACAGGCCAAAGCCTTGCAGAGCCTTGCTTGAGCCCGTGAAGTCACTTGGAAATCTTGTCCATGTTGTCATCTGGAGTCACTGTGTGTGATCCTCTCCCCAGACCCATAGCACTGCTTGACAGCAGGCGTGGGTTGAGTCCCTCTCCTAAGCCATCCAGCAGCTCCGTGAAAAAGGCGTCTTCCTCTGCAAGCAAGCAAAGGGTTAAAGCTTGCTAGGAAAACCAACGGAGTGATTTGGTGAAATAAAGATTAAAACATCTCCGTGGAAGGTGAGGAGCCAGCCCCGGCCTGTGCTGTCTCATTTACCCACTAATCGGCCCAATTACCTCAGGTATAAATCATAACACAAAACACTTACAGAGCCAGAGTCACACACTGAAGAAAGGAGAGAACTGTTGGGTTGGTTTTTGTTTAGTATAATTGATATAATTACTAACAACTCTGTGCCAAGAACTTCAGCTTTTCTGCTTCCAGAAGAGGGTAGAGAGCTGTCTGAAAGCCATAGCAATTAGCAATCCCCACATGCACAGCTTTTATTAGAAAGAATGCACATCTACTCCAGAAAGAGCCAGCAGCTCCCTGAGGAGCAATTAACCATCCCTTGGTGCCAGGAATGCAGCTGTCACTGAGCCCATGTTCCCCATCCCCTCATCAGTGCTGCAAAGGCACACAAGGAGTCCTGCCCATCATGCTGCACATGAAATGCCTTCACCTGGGCACTTCCTTGTTCCTAATTTTAACTTACCTGGCTCCAGATAGGCGCATCTTGCTGTGCCGTGGTCCAAGCAGGCTGCTGATTCTGAGACTTCTCAGGTCCAGCTCATTGTAACCAGCAGAAAGTCTCCCTTTTGCTCCACTGAGGAATCTGTCTGAGCTCTGATCTCCACACTTTGGAGCAGACTGACAGTTATTACATGGCTGGAGCTTCCCAGCACCTCCCCTGAATGTAACCCCAGAGAGTGTCCCATGGACAGCTGCCACATATTCGCACCTCGCCAGGAGGTCACCAGGCAGCCCCTGCAGAGCTGAGGAGTAGGAGACTTGGGGTTCATCTGAGCCCTGCAGAGGTGACTTCTCACTGGCAGTGAGCTGTGGAGATACAGATGTGTGGACACTTGAGGCTGCAGCATGTCCACAGCCAGAAGCCATCCAGGAGTGTTAACAAACTCCTTGAATGGATCCAAGTTCCTGCCCGTGTGCTCTCTACAGGGATCCACAAAGACAGGGGGGTGTCCAAGTGCCTCAGAAACCTCAGAAACCTCCACCAAGGACCTGTGCTGCACTTCTCATACCTGTGGACATCCCTAGGGTGAAAAGGGCCTTTCCTGAGTGTCACTAAACAGCCACAGGGCAAATCCAGCAGCATTCATGGTTCCCCAAACTCCTGGGGCACCATCACACTGAAACCAAACTCCCTTGTGGGTCATGACTGAGGAGCTCATGAGCAAAGTGGGATATAAAACTGGACAGTCATGGGCTCCACCTCGCTCCCTTGTCCCTGTCTCTGTCCCTGTTCCTGTCCCTGTCCCAGCTCAGCCTGGTGTACCAGCCCCTGGCTCTGGTTTAGCATCTCCATTTCTGAAAGCTTAGTTTGGGTTAGAGAAATTATAACTATTCTCATGGATATTTTCATTGTCTCTTGTTTAAATAATTAAACTTGAAACTGAGCATTCACTTTAAAACAATTTTCAGTAAACTTATAGGGATCTGAATGAAAGAATATCTCTGGGAAAAGTAAGCAATGCTGGTTTGTTGGTTTGTTTTTTTTTTTTTCTTATTTTAACAGTTAGTGATGCCAAAACCTAACAAAATTCTTATGCTGAGGGTGGAATGGAAAAAAATAAGCAAAGACTAACATTTCGTGCAGAAGTTTTAATTTTGCTCAAAAAATTCCTGTTTGTCCCAAAGCATTTTGACGAAATTTTCAAATAGAATCCTTAGCCTTACTCTGAGCTGCTGCTGGGTTTGCTTTTCTGATCTTTATTCTTTGGAGTTGTTGTCTCGAGAAGATGAATGATGTTATTCTCTGATTTGTAGTTTGGGAGGCAATAAGTAAATTGGGTCAGAACTTGCAGTGCCCACTCTCTCAACAGGAAAAATCAAAATCCATTGTCTTGTGTTGGCCCTCTGAGCAAAGACACAAAACCTGGGAATTTTCCTGCGGGAATGGAACTTTGGGTGTGATGTGCTTTTGTGATCCCTTCAGCTGAACAGCCTTGCAACAGAAAATGTCCCTTTTCAGCAATGCAAGAGTATTAAAATTTGGGAAAACAGAATCACAGAATCACAGAATCACAGAATCACAGAATCACAGAATCACAGCATGGTTTGGGCTGGAAGGGACCTCAAAGCCCATCCAGTTCCACCCCCTGCCATGGGCAGGGACACCTTCCACTATCCCAGGCTGTTCCAAGCACCAAACCTGGCCATGGGCACTGCCAGGGATCCAGGGGCAGCCACAGCTGCTCTGGGCACCCTGTGCCAGGGCCTCAGCACCCTCTGAGGTTAATACACTAATGTGGCCAAATGGGAGTAATGGAATAGGGATTTAACCCACCCTGGATTATCATTCCAGTCCAAGGTGATGCTGTACCAGAGCTTGTACTCTGCATTTATAGGACATTTTTCTGAAGGAGATCTCAGGAAGGTTTGAATGCACTTCTTAACCAGGTACAAATCTCCAGATTTGTCCATCCAGGTCAGGTCATCCAGGGCAGGAAATGCTTCTTTCTGTGAGGTAGGGAAGGTGTATTTCCCAGGATTATCTGAGAATTTCACCCAGGAAATACCACCCACACCCCCTTGCAGAGGGCAAGGCTTGCACCCAGCCTCTTCCCTGCTCCCACTCGTGCTGGGACATTTGGTTTCCTCCTCCTGTAGTTCATTGCAGTGTTTTGTGAATTAACAAATGTCAGTACTATTTGAAGAAGGGTCATGCCTGAGGGGTAACAGTGTCTGGAGGTTTGCTCCAGTGTTGAACTTTCATTGAAAATATTACTTTATATGGCCAAGCATACTAATTTCTTTACCACATTCCTTTCTGGAGGATCATTGATTTGAGGGCTCAGCCATGACAGCTCTGTTAACTTCCTTCTCTCATGCTTTGATAAGAAACAAAGTGCTTCCTCTTTGCAATTTGAATTCAGAGATCTCTGCCTTAGATAGCTTGGAACAATAAAATAAACTCTGTTGGCTGTGGATGGAAATTAAAATTCTGTGTAATTGGTTCCTGGTATTTCATCCAAATCTGAAGTATTTTCCTTCTATAATTTGGTTTCAAAATCTACAGATAACACATTGTATCCTGCTCACCATCATTGCAACAAAAGGTCTTTAGAGAGATGATTCCCAAACTAAGTTTTAAACTTTTTTTCATAATAATCTTAATATTTTTTGGCTCGTCATTCTATTTTGAAACAAAAACAAGTGTTCAAAATTAAAGTTTCTCACCGAATTAAACCTCAAATTCAACCGCCTTAAGCTTTCCACGATGATTAAAAATAAGCAATCAGCAAATGGAGAGGGAGGAAAGGCCCGAAGGGGTGATCAGAGCACGGGAGTCAGTTCCTGCCCCGAGACACGGGCTCTGACTCCCGCACAGGCACCCCTGGCGCTTGGGATCAGGCACGGGAGCGGGGCTGGGACACATTTCCCGTCTCCAGACAGATCCTTTCCTTCTGGAATGGGGCCGTGGCTCCCGCTCTGGCTGTCCTGCGGGGCTGGCACTGCTCGGGCAGATCCAGCCCAGCCCCGGCAGAGGCAGCTTTGATGCTCCGCGCTCAGGGGCTGGCTGCGCGCCTGAGGCCACCCGGAGGGCTCAGCGCCACCGCCGCGCTTCACAGGCAGCACCGAGTCACCAGCAAGGCCTTGGCGGTGGCCAGACATCTCCCAGCACAGGCAGGAGCGTCACCGATACCTTTTTATGTTAATCACTATTTACAGCCCAATCCAATCTCCCTGGCCATCGATCCATCCCGCCTCGCATCTCTCCCTTTGCGTAACTCCGCGGGCAGGGCTCTCACTGATCCCCACCCTGTTTCTTTCCCACCCAGACGCCTGGATGCAAACCTCATCTCCGTGGTGCCCGACAGGAGCTTTGAGGGGCTGCTCTCCTTGCGTCACCTGTGGCTGGACGATAACGCCCTGACGGAGATCCCCGTGCGAGCTCTGAACCACCTGCCAGCGCTCCAAGCCATGACCCTGGCCCTCAACCAGATCTGGCACATCCCCGATTTCGCCTTCCAGAACCTCAGCAGCCTCGTGGTGCTGTAAGCCTTCTCCATTTCTAATCCCCCCGGCTGGGACAAGGTGCTGCCCACGGGCTCCTCCTCCTGCGGGAATCCCTGCCGGCCACTCCCCACGAGAGGAGTGAGGGGCAGAGGTTTTGTTCAAAGAGTCGGGGACTCCCCCTCATTTGATATGAAATGCTAAAATTGACTCTTTTGATTTTTTTTTTTGTCATAATTTCCTCACTTTTAAGTGAAGAGCAAGAAAGCTCCCCGATATAATTCAAGAAATGTTTTTTATTGAAAAAAAATCAATAACTGGAAACAAAAAACATTGTTTTCCTTGAAGACTCGAGCAACAAAAACCTTGTCATTTATTTTCCTCCCTCCAATACCTGTGTTAAAACTACAGGAATTTCTAGCAACATGAAAAATATATATATATTGCAACAATTTGCAGTCAAGTCAAAAAAGTAATATTTTCTTTTCTTGGAAAACGTACCAACTCGCTCCCTCTCCTCCCACCTCAGCCTCTTTTATTACCAAATACGATTTTAAACCAAATGTCTAACGCCAACACCTTGTCCAAGCCCGTGCCTGCTTGTTTGCATGACTGTGGTACATGTGCAGGTCAGATGTTTTGCGGTGGTTGCTGTCCCGTTTGCCTTGTAAACGCAGTGGAGAGCAGCGCTGCTCCGGGGTGGAAACACTCGCTCCATGGGCAGGGAGACACCAAACCACCCACAACCTGCGAGCAAATGGAACTGATCCCTCTGGCAGCTGCTCAGGAGGGGCATCTTTTCTATCAACAGAGGCTTTCAGATTATCTTCCCTTTAAAAGGAACTTCACATGTGCAAATTAGATACTTATTGCGTCTTCGGAGTTGATTAGCAAATTCGGGTGTGCTTGGCCAACTGCTTTAGAGCTCCTCTATCCACATATAATGCCACCTCTAGTTTGGTAATTTGTACTGATACCAGGGTGTTAAGTAACCTCAGCATGTAGTGCCTTAGTGAAAGTTTAGCAATTATTTCCCTTTCAAAATTTAAAGTGTTTACTGAGACCATCCAGCATAGAAAGTGCTTGGACAAAGAGCAGTTCAGAGTTTTATTAAGCATCAAATTCATCTGTTTAGACAAAGCATAAAGTCTTATTTAGGAGAAAAACAAAAAGCAACTTGAGAAAAATCAAAAAAGTAGTTTTCACCCGCAATAGTGCTCATTCTGCATGGCAACCCCTGGCCACCATAATGCAACCACTTCAGTCAGCTTTAATAGCTCACTCAGCGGGTGAGCTGACATTTGGGGTTTCATTTCAGCCTCCAAAGCATGCTGCTTTCATTCCGGCTCATCCCATACTGTGGGCAAGAAGCAACTCCTTAATTAAGCAGGCAAGCTTGAGAAATAAAAGTCATTGACCATTAGGTCACAAGGGAGGGAATAATGTCCCACCACACACAATTGGAAGGGAACACATGTGTGATCCTGCCAGGCTCTGTGGGACACGATGCTACATTTTTGTGGGATCACAAGTGTTTGGCAGAACTGGCCCCATAAATCTCTCCCATGCTTCCATGCAAGCCCTTGTCAACACATCACCAGTGGAAAGTCACCCAGTGTCCCTCCTGTGTCCCAGCCAGGGATATGTCCCTGCTCCAGACTCACCCACCGAGCTGACAAGCAAATGCTCCCAAAAGGCAGCCAAGCTGGAGAGAAGACATTCCCTACCAGGGTGCAGAAGATACGTGTGCCTTCCTCTGCAAATGTCTGGATTTGCAGATAGATGGAGGATCTGGCTGCTGCTGTAAACATTGGAAACTCCCAGCTATAGGGTGTTAAAATGAGCCCCTGGGGAAAGAAAGCCGAGGCAGATGTGGCTGAGCACAGGGAAATCCCTCCTATACAGTCTGGTCGGTACTCAGAGACACGGCTGACCACGGCTGACCATGGCTGAGAGCAGCAGCCTCCCAGGTGCAGAGCTGTGCTTTTCTCTTCCATGCCCTTTGGGCCCTGGGCAGAACCATTTCACCATCCTGCACTGACATCAGAGTGTCCCAGCCTCAATCTGGAATACTTTAAAGGTTCAATGTCTGCTAATAAATTACACCTTTGTTGAGGAATTCCCTGGTCTTATTCCCATCTATTGCTGCTGAAGGCTTCAAACTAGGGCTGCAGGCTGTTCATTGACAGAGCCTCGAGTACATCACTCATCATGAGATCCATGAATCTCCATAATTGGCATCATCCTTTCCCAGCTTTAATAACATGGGCTCTGTGTGCTGGGGTGCTGGCACTGTGCTTTGATGGCAGAAGAGCGGTGGATATTTGATCAGGACAGTTCATGGGAATTGGTGGTTACCTTCCAGTCTGATCTATTCAGGACCAAATGTATCTCAGTAACTGCACACAGAAATAATCCAGAATACTTTTCAGCTGATGGTTTGTATGAAGTAAAGGTTGTTTTACAAAAATCATCATCTTTCTTGAGCATAAGAGATTTTTCATTCAGCAGTCAGCATCTGAAACCCCCATGCTGCTGCGCTGACAGTCCAATAAAGTGCATGACAGCAGTTCTCAGTAGCATCCCTCATTTCCTCTGTCAGCTGAATTCAGCAAGAAGTCTCAAGCCAGGAATCAAGTCCCACTCGCCAGAGGGGTCCCCAAGTAAAATCTTACATTGCCAAGAAATCCCCCATGCTGCAGACGTGTCCTTGCTGCTGCATCTCTGCAGTGAGCTGCAGTTCCTTTCTTTCCTGATGTCACCAAAGGAGCTCTCAGCAGAAATGCTGGGATGTGTGTGGGACATAGAGTTGGAGTGAACTTTCCAAAACAGGCCAAGCAATAGAGAGGTTTGCCCTGTAATGAGGGCCCTGGATACAGAAAATGTTCCAGCAGTTTTACTTTCATCACACAGTAGAGAACTCCTTAAGTTAGAGCAAACGAGGTCAAAACCCAGATCCTTCCTTGTTTGGGTCCACAGGGAGCCTTAGCTCCTGGAAACCTCCAGGAGTCAATCTGACCCCGTAATGGGAGCAAAAGAGAAGCTCCACTCCTCTAACCAGGCCTTCACCCTTGCCTACCTGGTCAAAAAAGTGGACTCAAGGAAGAGTTTTTCTCGTGCCATTACCAGTTAGTTTTGCTCAATACCCTCTAATTCTGGTGCTCTGTGTCCATCTCCTCTGTGCCATTGCTGTATTTGTTACTGCCTGTTGTACTCTTCCCTAACCTCAGCTCTTCCAGTCCCCATCCAGTTACCTGGTTTGCAACATGGAATCCCAGCATGGTTTGGGTGGGAAGAGACCTTAAAACTCATCCTGTTCCACCCCCTGCCACAGGCAGGGACATCTTCCACTATCCCAGGGTGCTCCAAGCCCCATCCAGTGGCCTGGAACACTTCCAGAGATGGGGCAGCCACAGCTGCTCTGGGCACCCTGTGCCAGGGCCTCACCACCCTCACAGGGAAGAATTCCTTCCCAACATCTGATCAAAATCTATCCTCTCTTAGTTAAAAAAAAGACAAAAAACCTACCCTCTTTTCCTCTTGTCCTGTTACTACCTGTCCGTGTAAAATCAGAAGTTAGTTCTCATATCACACTTATTTTTTCCTTCACACCTTCAGATGGAGAGACCAAATCTGTACACTGTATCAAAGACAAAAATTAATTCTGGTTTATATCATGGTACAATGCTGTTCTGTGCCCATTTTCCCTCTTCTAGCTACCCCTGTCATTTCATTTGCTTTTTTCATAGTTACTAAACACCTAAAACCTCTTTCCTGGAGATATAGAAAAGCCTGATAGTGTGTGTGCTCATATATGACTGGTTCTCCCATCTGCTGCATTTGACATTCATACAACCTGAGTATCAGCTGATAATTTATTGTCAAGGTCACTCAGCAGCACCTTCCAGCTGAAAGTGTGAAGACAGTAAATGATGGATCTTTAGTAGAATTCCTCTTTCTTACAGTTTTTGTCATTAAAGGACATGATGCAGCTTTCTCTCTAACAGAATGATTTAGTGACTAGTAGAGAAAACTTGTTTGCAAGACTCCTGGGCTCCCATTGCCATTTTGTCCTTGTTCTGGTGTAACTCTGTCTGAGACTTTCAGAATATATCACTGCTTTTCAGTGTCTTCCTTGCCGAGGAGCAAACATCAACATGTCCCTGCTTTCCAGGGAAGCTGGTCACCAGTCATTTCAGCTGGCAGCTGTGGGACTTGGAGCTTCCTGGCACCACAAAGCCCCGTCTGGTGCAGGACGAGGCTGTGAATCCCTGCCCTCACCTGTGCAAGGGAGTTACCAGTGCCTCTCTGAGAAGTTGCTGGGAACCTCAGTGCTGGCAAGGAGTGCCAGGCATGTGCAATTCATTATCTCTAAGAACACTATTGCCTGGAACATCTGGGTCCCATTCATGAGCCTTTTAATTGGCAAATGTGCCTTTTCTCTCGGAGGACCGAGCTCGCTGCCTTGGCAAAAGTGGATTTCCTTCTCCAGCACTTGAGGAAGAAGCAAATTGTGCTCCAGTGCACCCTGAGAATGTCACTTCTGATCGAGCTTTATTCTTCACCAGACAAGTCTCATGCTGGTCCTCCACTAATGGAAACAATCCATGGAATTCGCACCATTTATGATTTAGATTTCTCTACTTATCCACGGCCAAGTTGAGGAAGAGGACAATTTTGCCACAATAAAGATGGAAGCTCATCATGACAGTGGCTAGTCAGGGGAGAACTCATATGATGTCAGATTTGAGCTTGGTTCAAATCACCTAATGCAAATAATTGATGAAAAATGTTTGCATTTGTCCTTTTTGAGAAGAAAAAAATGAAGTCATTAGAAATGAAAGCAATGGCAAATCCACCACTTCTCTTTGTAGTCTGTTCCAGTGGTTAATCATCCTTAGTGTTAAAAAAAAAGCTCATATTTCCCATTTTAATTTTCTTTGGCTTTGACTTCAGACATTTGTTCTTATTATTCTTTCCTCTGCTAAATCATAGAACCATTTTAGTACCCAGTTTCTAACCAGGAAGAATCCTATACATTACACTACACTCATCCCCTTGATCTTATTTAATAAGCTAAACAGATTGAGTTCTCTAAGTCTCCATCCTATTTTTTTTCCAGCCCTTTTATCATTTTTATTGCTCTTCTCTGCAGTTACCAATGTGGGCATCAGCACCACATCTGCCCTGCCAGATCTGCTTTCACTAGTGTTCAATGCAGACATTGATACAATTTCCCTTTCCTTGCCCATATAGACAAGCACCTTCACTAAATCAGTATTTAGACACTAGCTCAACCTGCTTCCCTTCTGTGTAAGACAAATGTGCAGTGGCATTGCCAGAGTTGAAGCTAATGCCTGTGTTGGACTGTCTCACAGACTGTTCTCCAGGACCTTTTAATTCACTAAAAAACTAAATGGAGATGGAAGTCAAATGAAAACTGAACAAATTTGACTAAGGGTGCTGCATGAATGATGGGGAAAAATCACATTTATTCCCCATTTCTGATAGGAAATTGTTGGCAAGGAGAGAAAATCTTTCTAGAATCTGTTGCATATTTCTTATTGTGGGTCAGAATGAATCTTGTAGGGTTTGATTTTTTTCTGTTTTATTTCTAAATTCTCATCACCTGAAGACCAGCCAGGCTGCAGCCTCTCTCCTCAGCCTGAGTGGGATTCTGCAGCCACTGTCATTTATGTTGGTTTCAGCAAGACACAGCAAGGGCTCACCTGGCAGCAGAGGAGCTCACTTGTGCCATGACAGTGGGAGCCCTTGTGCTGCTGCAGGAAATCCCGGGCAGTCCCACCCTGCCAGGGTTCAGTGGGACCATTGCTGTTGCTGTTTTCTGATGGAAGTGCATGGCTGAGAGCAGCCTGCAGGCCAGCCCACAAAACAGCCATGACTGTCCTCACCCTGGGCACAGCTTCTTCCATGGCGATTGCCCAAACCCATCCTCACTCCATGGCACTGACCTGCAAAGGAAGAGACCCAGATCCTAAAGCCCATTGCCCTTACCAAGGAGACTGGTGGGTTCTAGCTCCAACAGCAAAGGCTAAAACACTTCCCATGTTTTTGCATTGTAGGGGCTGTTTATAGCCCAGAATCAAGTACCTTGAGCTGCTACAAACCAGCTGAGCTGTAATTTACAGGGCAGAATATAACGTTGTGTGGGCTGAGCTCAAATTGACAAGCACTGGAGATGTTGCAATTCCACTTGTTAAAATTTGTTTACCAGGGGAGAAAAAAAAAGGCAGGATGGAAGACAGGAATGTCTTTTCAATTGTTTACCTTTCCAGCTCTCTTGTTTCTATTATTGCCATGTGGTTGGGTAACTCTAGAGTTCAGCTTGGACAGCATTTTTTTTTATAACTCCCTTTTTTGGTTGTTCATAATTTTCTCACCAACAAAGAACTTCCTTCGGATGATTTTCATTACTCTGCCTCCAAACAAAGCGCTATAGAGCCAAATATAAACCCAGCAGGTGATTGCTTTTCTCTGCTGTCTCCTTGCCTGACTGCAGTGATAGCAGTCAGCTGCTCAGCATGTCTGAGCTCGGACAAGGTGTCCAGTCACACCGACCTGACAGAGCTCCAGGGAGCTCACACCTTCCCTGGCATCCCACACTGTCCCCTCACAGCAGACAAGGGTTTGGGGCATGGGGTTCTTGTGGTACCTCTTCATGTGATCCCACAGCAATTCCAGATCCCAGCCCTCTCTTTGCCAAATGCAGTATCCAGTGCCAAAGGAACTCAAAGTGGTTGGCACCGCCAACTGAAGAGAGGGCAGCATGACCAGAAGCTGATAACTTTTCATGGGAGAAACCATCTGGGCACAAACTTCTTTTCTTGTGACAAAGAAAAACTTCTCCCATAAGATTCTCATTTTGATCTCAGGCTTCTTTTTTCCTCTGAAAGTCACAATCCAAGATTTCTTGCAGACAACATTCTTTTCTTTTTTCCTGTTTGCTCAAAGGAGCAAACATATTTTATCAGATATCTTTTCCTTCCCCTTCCTCTGAAACGTTTGTATGTTCTCATCCCAATGACAAGCATCCATCTCAGGCTGGTTTCTGTTTTGCAGGCCCGTACCAAACTGCCCTAGAGCCTTGCTGTTCCTCCACTCCCAGCTTCCTCCTGTTTTACCCTACAATATTTGGCAGTGGGAGCTGCCTGTGCTCAGCCAAACAGCTCACACTTGAATCCAGGTGGAGTGAGAGATTTTTCAAGCTGAGACACATTTAGATCAAGCAGCAAATAATGAAAAAATCACTGATCCACCTGCCAGTATGGAGCCTCCCCCAGGCTCTTGGAAGGAGGCAGCAGCATTGGACAAAGGCTGGTGCATCCCTTGCTAGTGCTATCATGGGCATGGGACAAAAGGACCCCCAAGAGGAGTGGTATGGCAGTAATTCACCACATGGACTTGACATTAAAAGAGAATCTGAACTGATGAGGAAACCTGCCCTGAGAGACCTGCTCCTCCTTGGTGGGCATTTATCACACAGAGCGTGGCAGTGCAGGCACGGGCATCACTGAAGGGGGTTAAGTGCAGGCTGGTAGAAGTGCAGACTGGGCAGCAGTGGGTTGTCTTCTCCTGGTTTTCAGCAGGCTTTTCTCAGACTGCTCACAAGAACTCTCTCCTTGGACTTGGAGATGCCTTTGAGTGGGATTTCAGAGGGAGATGCACAATTAGCCACAAGCTCACAGCTGTAAAGGAAGTGACATGGAAGAAGCACTGAGATGTGCACACATACACAAGAGCCTCTGATAATCCAAGATGAGGAATCCAGGGATCAAGGCCTTGGGTTTGCCAAAAGACTGAGACAGAGGAATGAGGGATCCATGGAAACACAGAACTCAGAATCCCAGAAACTCATCACCTACAGAGCTTCCAAGGCAAAATTACCCCAGGTGGCTTTGCAGGAGCCCCCAGCATATGGCTCCCCAGTGCCAAACACTAAGCCTGGGAGCTCCCAAGCCTGTAAGCACTAGATGTTCGTGGCATGTAGCAGCAGGATGAAGGGGAACAGGAAAACACTGTTCCTATGGAGCAGAGAATGTGCATCAGCCTGTGGCATGGCCCCAGCACTTCAGCCAGGCACTCTGAAGTACTGAACTGAAGACAACTCTCATTGCAATCAAACTGGAGCTGGTCCAGGAACTGGCAGTGTTTTCCTT